>NMUG010009318.1:0-11319 GCA_002855965.1 Monotropa hypopitys
AGAGATGGAAGGAGATCAAACTCATGTTGATAAATACATTGGGAAAATATGTAAACGAAAACGAAGAGGGGAGAGGGTTTCCCAAGGTATTGGAATTGATCCGACAATTAAGACTCAAACCACTGAACAAGTGGCTGAGGCCTCAATGACTGAACCTTCAGCTGAGAATTTAAACTCCTAAAATCTTGAACCTGAAAAGATCATCAGGGATGTGTTGCAAGACTTGGAACAAATCACTGAGGAACATCCCCCTAAATCCCCATCTGATAAAGACTCAAAAAAGAGAACTTCTACTGACAACCTCCCACCCAAGAAGAAACACAAACCAAAGGTACACTACCCTGAACACGATGAACCCTGGAAGAAATCCAAAACCAATTCTAAAAATTCTGAACAAACCAAAAACCTTCCTGACCAACAAGTTAACACTGAATCAAATGCTAAAATCCTGAATTCACAGTCTAGACCCAAGTAGCAACTAAGAAAGAAAACACATTCTAGGGTGCATATTGGGGATAATTCTACTTCCAAACCAAAATCACCTCATGCCCAACCACCAAATGAACCAAACATCTCAAGTGTCACCACTGAACCTCAAATTCTCACAACCACCACTGAGTCTCAAATACCCACAACCACAAATGAACCTACCATCTCTAATATTTCCACCGACCCTGAATTGGCAGTTGTACGACCTGAACCTGGAAACCCCAGTACTTCTATTGAGCCAAGTTCTGGACCTACCCAAGAGGAAGTTCTGAAAACACAACCTCCTTTAAGGAAGGAAAGGGTGGGAGGTAAGAGAACATTGAAAATTTTCAATTGGAAGACAAGTGTTGAGTCAAGACCTGTGACTTGTGAGAGGGAGATTGTGCTGTCAACAATTGATTTTGCCATGATGATTTTGATTGAACCCTTGCAAAAGTTAGGAATAAGAACCTGGTTCGAGGACATTCCTGGATTTGTTTTGTCCTAGGTTCAAGAATTTTACACTACCCTAGAGTTTAAAGAAAAGAAGAATAAGGTAAGTGGGAAGGTGAGGGGAAAACTCATTATTGTCACAGCTGAAAGAGTTGCCCAATTTTTGAAGTGCCCTAAGTTGAGTCCTGATGAGGTGGAGTACCCAAAACATGGGTATAAAAGTTTGGAGGGGGAAGCTTTGGCTGTGAAAGTGTGTACAAAGGAAGGATTGGAAGTTTTTAAGAAAGGGAAAGGTGTTTTCAAACAGGGGATGTTCAGAGAAGCAATTGCTATGATGAATAAGGTTCTCCAACTGAATATTAGACCTAAGGGTTCTGAGAAATCTCCAACACTTGAGGAGATTCAAATGATGTATGAGTTGGTTAGAGGAAGGAAGGTGGACATTCCTAAAATAATGTACACAGTGGTCAAAGAATTCAAATCTCATGCAAGCTTAAAAAGTGGCTTGCCCTATCCTTATATGCTCACCAAATTCTGTGAAGAAGCAGGTCTAAAATTGGGACCTAAAGATAGGTGGGAGAGACCAACTTTTGGACCATTGACAGCCAGTACCATCAACAGAATGGTCCCCCAAAGACTGAAGATGTTGGGAAGGAGAGCAGTGAAAATGATGAACCAAGGGGGAATTTCACTGAGACTGAGGTGCAACCAGAAATTCAATTTAACCCGCAAACTGAATCAACCTTAACTCAAGCCCATGCATCACCATCTGTGCAAGTCTTTCCAGGGCAGCCAACTCAAAACAGTCAAGAGTTATTTGAGTTGAAGGATTTGATGAGGACCTTGATTGAAAACTAATTGGAGAAAAAGAATAAAACAAATTTGATTTTGCAAATGGTGATAGAAAATACTGAAAAATTGAAAATTTTGGAGGAAAATCAATAGAAACAAGGAAAACAACTTCAATTAATGAAAAAGAGCCAAGAAGATTTGGAGGATGGGCAGAAGGAAAATGCAAAAATGGTTGCATATTTGTAGGAAACTCAGGGAGACACACTAAGAAGCCTGAAAATTGTTGAAGGCACCCAGGAAAAGTGGAGCAGGGTGGGAAATGGGTGATAAAGGAGTTGAAATAGTCCAGCAAGAGGGAGCAAAGCATGTTGCTGAGCCAGTTAGGAATGGTCAAATGAGCCAGACGTGGACCTCCCCCTAGTACTTCCATGTTTCCAAAAGCCAAAGACCTTGATGTGGAAGAAATTCCAGCTAACATTTTCAGCCCTGTCAACTTCACAGCCTAAACCTTCCTCAAATTAGCTTGAATTCCTGGTAATGATAGAGGACTTATTTTTGTTTTTGTTTTGCTTTTGTTGAAACTGACTGTGTGTTATCCTTGAATGTTTGTGAGTTTTTGAAGAAATCAATGAATATGTTTCCTGTTGCTGAGTTATTCTTTTTGAAAATACTATACTTGTGTGATTGTGGAACATTTAAGGTAGATAACCAAGACTCATTAACAGTGTTTCCATACGAATTCTCTTACCTTTTTACATTACAAGCTCAAAAGTCATGAATGATCTTGAAAGGTTTTGCTTAACCTAGGGCACTTGTTGATATTAGCATTTCTATTCATACTGTTTGTTGTTTTTGCTATTTGATTAAGATCCATACACTGAGTCATTCTGGGGAGGGATTCTAACACCTGAGAAAAATTTGAGAGTTTGTTGTGAGTGAACCACTTGGGAAGGTTTGGATCAAAGCTATTGAGTGGTCTACAGGACTTGTTTGGATAGTCTATGGTTTGTTCTTCATCATCTTGAAAGAAAACTTGTCTCAATGAACTTACTTCAAAGATTTGAATGGATGTTAATTGTTAGGTGTTGGCTGAATGAATTGGGCATGATTTTAGGTTACTTGATATTCCACTTTGCTAGGGACTAGCAAATTCCTAGTTGGGGGTGTGATTGGCACTCAATAGTGCCAATATAGGAGGATAACATCTTCATTTTATCATGCATTCAATGATTAAAACCCTAGAATTAGTTGGAAATATGTTGAAGCATTGAATTTGGGTTGATAACCGAATATTGAGGTTTTAACTTGTTTTGGAGAAGTGTATGTGTGCCTGAGTTGTTTTGCAGGTGACTGGGAGGAAATGATCTGCTCACGGAATTAAAGGGTGAACTCCCGGTGGAAAGCTCCAATGACCGGGAGTGGGAAGCACAAATTCTATGCTTTGGATCCTGAGGCTCAGACTCCCGGTAGTCCATTTCGCTATGACCGGGAGTGCAAGAAGTACTGACTGAAGACAGTGAAGAGTTGTATCAACTCTCGGTAGAGCATCAATCAACCACTGGGAGTATAGAAGTTAAATGATATTGCAGAGGATTGTAGGTGATACTGCAGCTGGGATTCCCAGTAGTAAGCTTCCCAAGTACCGGTGGAACAGAGAACTGTAAAAAGAGAGGAACTGAACTTCCGGTGATACAGAACCCAACTCTCGGTAAATGACAGCATAAATCTTCGAACAGGCACTTGGGCAGAAATGGATTGTAAGGAATTAAAAGGGTTTTTACTGCAATTTTGGCAAGGATCCTAGGGTTACTATATAAGGGAAAAGATTAAGTTATAGAGAGAGTCCCTTTTCTTTTTAGAGTGAGTTCTTCTTTTGAGAGTTTAGTAGTTTTCTGAGAGTTTCTACCATACTTAGATAATTTTTAGATATATTAACATTTCCAGTAAAAAGTAGGTTAGACAATCTTCATCTTCTTGTTGAATTTCATTTTCAGCAGTAAACGATCCTTAGCTGTTTTTCATTTGATTTCAAATTGCAGTTGGTACTTGAATTTACATTTAGTTGAATTACTGTTGCATTCAATTATGAGTTCCATTGATTTAATCTGTTTCTCAGTAGAATTAGGATCTATAAAGGGCTAAATCCCTTAGGATCCAATTCAAGGATCTGAGGTGATTGAATTGCGCTTGCTCTCTCTCTCTTGTATGAATTCTTGAATTCATGAATTGAGGATTACTTCTGTGTAAACTTGAACCCACTTCCTTATCTAATTTATAGTTTGATATGTTGTTGACAATCAATAAATTGGCACATCGTATGCTTACACAAAATCAACCTCTAGTGGTTTGCAATTCCTATCACACAATTAATTTATCAATTCTAATTTCTGATTGATATACTTTTCACGTCTATCTTCCATAATAATCCTAATGTTAGGTGGATGATTATGAGTATTTCCAGAGATTAAGAGTGAGGTGGTTCAATTAACTTAGATCTGAGAATTAGATCCTCTTTTTATTCATTAATTTCTAGATTCAATTTGTTTTACCCAGCTGTTGGGAATCACAATCCAGAATTCTGGAAACTCAACCCACTTGGAATTTTCTTTTCTTAGAACTCACACATAAGCACTACCTGAAGAGAAATTGAAATCTCCCAAGTCCCTGTGGAGATGACCTGGTTACTTACCAGAATTATTATGCTTGTTTGACAACTCCCTTTGAATCAATTCATTTACGCTTGGGTGTGTTGATTTAATTTACTGATTTGAACCTCCATTGAACCAACTGATTTTATAATCAATTGTTGTTGTTGCTCTCTCATTTGAGAGTGCCAAGCATTCATCTATTTTAGAAATTGTGACGCTTCCATGAATGGAACGCATACCCAAATCAATTTAATCCCTCTAGCCATGTCTCATTTCGATGCTATCATTGGAATGGATTGGTTATCCTGATTCAAAACCAAGATAGATTGCGCGGATAAGTATATAGTCTTTATAGGACTCGGAGAGGAAGAAGCCAAGCTCAAAGGAGAAGGAGTCATATTGCCCCCGTGTTTTGTATCTATGGCACACACTCGTTGACTTTTGTAGAAAGAATGTCGAGATTGTCTTTGCAGCATTTTGTCTACCACACCAAGTACTCGTTCAATATTTGATATCCCCGTAGTTCGTGATTTTTCCGAAGTTTTTCCCAAAGACTTGCCAGGAGCACCCGTTGATCGAGAGGTGGAATTTAATATCGAGACTATTCCAGGGAGCCAACCAATTTCTAAGGTGCCATATTGAATGGAACTTATAGAATTGAAGGAATTGAAGGCGCGACTTCAATAATTAGTTGATAAAGATTTCATCCGACCTAGCTCGTCGCCATGGGGAGCACCTGTTTTTCTTGTCAAAAAGAAGGACGGGACAATACGACTTTGCATCGACTATCGGGAGCTGAACAAAATCACCATCAAGAACAAGTATTCATTGCCACGGATTGACGACCTATTCGATCAACTACAAGGAGCCAAAGTATTCTAAAAGATTGATCTTCGCTTAGGATATCACCAGCTTAAGGTCAAGGCAGAAGACGTAGAGAAAACATCTTTTCACATTATGTATGGGCATTTCGAGTTTTTAGTCATTCCATTTGGCATCACCAATGCACCTGCAATATTTATGGACCTGATGAACCGAATCTTTACCAACTATCTCGATGACTTCGTGATCGTATTCATTGATGATATCCTCATATACTCCAAGAATGAAGAATAGCATGCAGAGCACCTATAGATCGTTTTATAGAATTTTAAGGAAAGGAAGCTTTATGCCACGTTTAGCAAATGCGAGTTCTGGCTCACGAAGATTTAATTTATGGGGCATATCATCGATGAACGTGGAATTTCAGTGGACTCCAAAAAGATAGGAGCAATCCAGGACTGGTCTAAACCAACAGCAGTAACCGAAGTTCGCAGTTTCCTTGGACTTGTCGTCTACTACCGAAGATTCATCAAGGACTTTTTGAAGATTGCAACCCCGACGACGGATTTGACGAAGAAAGGAGAGCCATTTGATTGGACGGAGAAGAAAAAAGGATACTTTCAAGAGCTGAAGAAGCGACTCACGATGGCACCTATTTTTATACTACCCCAGGAAGGAGAAGACTTTGAAGTCTATAGCGATGCTTCACTTAGAGGACTCAAATGTGTTCTAATGCAGCGAGGTCAAGTTATTGCTTATGCCTCCCGACAGCTGAATCCACACGATAAGAACTACCCAACTCACGACTTAGAACTTGTTGCAATAGTTTTCGCTATAAAGATTTGGCGTCATTATCTTTATGGAGTCACCTACAACCTATTCACTGACCATCAGAGTTTGAAGTACCTTTTCACCCAGACGGAGCTGAATCTCAGGTAGCGAAGATGGCTGGAGCTAATGAAGGATTATGCTCTCAACATTCAGTATCATCCTGGAAAAGCCAACACCGTTGCAGACGCCTTGAACAGAAAAGGAAAGAAGGAGCTTGATCACCTACAATATGAACACCTCAACACCATTATTGCAAAACCCACTATCTTAGAAGAAATCAAATTGAAGCAAGGAATGGACTCAAAACTCATGAAGATCAGTGAAGGTATTGGCTCAGAAAGCGAGTTTATCCTTATAGATGGAATCCTTCGATTTCGGAACCGATTATGCATCCCCAATGACGAAGGACTCAACAAAAGATCATGGATGATGGTCATCACTCAAAATTTACGATTTACCCCGGCCAAATAAAGATGTATCAAGATTTGAAGAAATCTTATTGGTGGATGGGAATGAAGCACAACATAACCAACTACGTCAGCCGATGTTTGCAGTGCCAACAGATCAAAGCTATTCATCAGAAGCTCGCCGAATTATTGCAACCTCTACCTATTCCCAGGTGGAAATGGATTAACATCACTATAGACTATGTCATAGGGTTGTCTTGTTCAAAGAAGGGCAACAATGCGATATGGGTCATAATGGACCGTTTGACCAAATCTGCTCATTTCATAGCAATCAAGAACACTTATTCCATGGACCAAATGGCAACCACCTACCTACGAGAAGTAGTTCGACTGGACGGTACACCTGTGTCCATAAACATCCGATAGAGACCCACAATTCGTGTCCAGGTTTTGGAAATCACTACATAGAGCGATGGGAACGACACTTAACTTCAGTACCGCTTTCATCCGTAAACGGATGGCCAATCAGAAAGGACCATTCAGACGCTAGAAGACTTGTTGCGAGCCTATACGTTAGCTTTTCAAGGGAGTTGGGAAGAGCATCTACCGCTGGCAAAATTCGCCTACAACAACAGTTACCAAGCAAGCATAGGAATGGCACCATTCGAAGCACTATATGGAAAGGAGATACAGGACTCCATCATGTTGGACAGAAGTTGGAAATGCAGAGCTAATGGGACCAGAAATTGTACAGGAATTCACAAAGAAGATCAAGACAATTTAAGATCGATTGAAAGCTGTCCAGGATCACCAAAAGAGTTATGCTGATGCTCATCGAAGAGAACTGGAATTTCAAGAAGGCGACAGAGTATTTTCTGAAGGTGTCACCGATGAAAGGCGTCGTCAGATTCGGGAAGAGAGGAAAGTTAAATCCTCGATTTGTTGGCTCATTCGAGATTCTTGAGAGAATTGGCCCACTCGCCTACTGATTAGCCCTATCGCCGGAATTAGACAACGTACACGATGTTTTCCGTATCTCTATGCTCCGCAAATACATAGCAGATCCATCGCATGTTCTAAAGCAATCAATGATCGAGATCGAGAAGAATCTATCCTACGAGGAAAAGCCAGTAAAGATTCTAGATCGACGAGAGAAGAAAGCTTTGAAGCAAGGTGATTCCTTTAGTCAAAGTTTAGTGGGAGAACCAATCAGGGAGAGAGGCCACATTGGAGAAGGAAGATGATATACGTCGAAAGTACCCGAAACTATTTGAACAAGGTAAATTTATTTCTGTCAATTCATATCAATAAGTTATTTTAAAGTTTGAGGACCAAACTTTCTTTAAGGAGAGGAGGATGTAAGATCTCGTCCCAGAAAAATGAGGTTTTTATAAATTAATAAGTTATTTAGGAGTTGTGCTAGTTTTTAATTAATCAATTGGGCTTAGTCTTAGAGTGAAAGATCCATAATAGACTAAGGAAGTCATTTAAAATCAAGTTAAGAAGTCCAAAAGGTAGGCCTAACCAAAAGGAGACAAGTCGGACCAGCCTGGTTCGGACCAGCCGACCGGCCCAGCTCAGACCTGGACGCCAGTTGTGTGGCAGCAGCTCTGTCGAGCTACAGGGTCAGGTCCCATTCGGACTGACCAGTCGCATGACTAATGGGACAACACATCGCAGGTTTCAGACTAGCATATTAGAGCTCAAACCTGACCCGGATTAGACAAGTCTCTGAATAGTTCGTCTGGATTAATGAAGGGTCAGATCAGGTCATTAATGCACCCCACCCCTCCGGATTCCTATATAAACAACCATTGAGAATAATTCAAGTCCCACAAATCCCTCCGTGCATTCAAGTTCTAGTAAGAGAAGCTCTGACCTCTGGACACTTATTTGTTCGGCAAACTCCCCCAACCTTCAGCATACTTGTCCGACCAGTCCTTACTTCACATAATACCTTTCTTAAACCTCAGGACCACTTGTGCTCAAACCAGAAGACTCTCTGCCGGACCATCACTCTACGGACGGACCTAAGCTCAGCCATACAATTTGGTAGACCAGAAGCTCAACTCAGGTAACCACCTAGTCCTTCAGTCATATTTTTATCAAAGTCTTGTTCTTATCCTTGTTCTGCAAGTCTACCGAAGGACTTGGCCGCACTGATTTCTGCTCGGTAGCCTTTTCTTTGGCTCTGCCGAAGCAATCCAGACACTTGCGTTTCAGCTCGACAATATTCTAGTGTTCGGCACTTGGCCAAACAGTCTGGACAACCCTTTTGACCCTCTGGCTGAACTCACTTCAGCTCGCAAAACATGTCCACACCATTCCAGAACACCTCTGACCTTCCCTGTAGCATTGCCGACCTCACACTTGCCGGAGCACCAATGCTCGACAGAGGGACTCACCATTCGTTCATTATCTCAGCTCGGTTGTGAAGCCAATAGCTCGGGCGTTTAGCTCTGAAGTCTCATGACCACCTCACCAACCTTTTCAACTAATATTTATGCCCGAAGCACTTTTCCCGCACTACCATAGTCTACTAGAAGCCTTGTTTAGCTGTTCGACATACTGCTAGCTCGGCAAGTCCTTGCTCGACAGAGTTTTAGCTCGGCATAAGGACCCTTCGGTTCCGAATATTCTTCAGACCAATGTTAGGTAGTAAGATGTAGTTCTCGAATAAAACCAGTCGGCCACTGTCCTCCGGACAGAAGGCTTTCGGCCAAGAGCTCGGCCAACCGGCCAAGAGCAGCCCGACCACCTTGGTCCAACAGCTTAGCTCAGCTCGGTAGTAACCTCAATAGTTCGGTAGTAAGCTTAGGAACTAAATCGTTATATTTGTGGTAGATTTAAAGAGAGATTCAGGAAGAAATCAACCTAGAGGAAATGGTGAATCTTTACATGCCTTACTTACTCGCATTTTTCTCTTACTTGCTCACTCCATTTTACAAGTATTGTTACGGCTAGTAAGCCAAAAACTATTATGTTATCACTCTTGCAAACAAAAGAGAAGAGTTTGTGAAAACTTTTTTTATACATGGACAATCGAATGTGGAAAAATATTTTATGTGATTATCGGCACGGACATGACATAGCCACGGGATACAGTCATAAACAGATAAGAGTCCAAATACTGGGGGAAGGGTCCGATACCATGTATGCAGGGATGAGATATAAGGGTGAGATGATAACCAGAAATTCCGGGGTCGTTTAAATTACCGGAATCCCAAGTTATGCATTAATAATTTATAAAACAAGGAAAATCTATTCTATTTAGTAGAGCGACAAGTCCAGGATCGATCCACAAAAAATTGAGCGAGTCAACTAATTTCTGCTTTGTAAAGAGTATTTATCTTGTGAGGTGATGGCAATAGGATGCTAGCCTTGAACGGATTGAGGAAAAAATTTAAATTAAAAATAAAAGATTCTAAATTAACCGAAACTAAATTAATTAACCGGCTAGGTTAGGAATCCGCACTACTATCTCAAGTTCTCTTTTTAAATTAAAATCAAAATCCATGTGATTCGGGATCTAAGAACTATGTGTGTCAAAATTCTTTGTCTACACATAGGCAAAAACTCTAAAATCTATAGGACTCGGTGAACGGAGGGATATCCTCATGTTAATCTCACTTTTTTAATCAAAACATATGGTTGAGAACATTAAGTATCACAAGTCGCCGTGTAGGCATTACCCTAACCACGCCAAGAGACTAGCTCTCCATTAACGATTGAACAAGAAATTTATGCAAGTAAAAATTAATGAGAAAGAAGACAAAAATAAATAAATAATACCTCCATTAACAATATTCAGATCTGTATCCATGTACCACCAAAGAGGTCAAGAAGAACAAAACAATAAAAAACTAATACTGTGTACATGGTGCCTTCTCCTCTGGAGAAGAGAGCAAAAAAATAATAAACTTAAATCTAATTTTGTTGCTAGGCGTCTCCTATTCCTCAAAAAAAGCGAGGGGAAAACACATTAGTAGACAAAATGGTCTAGGAAATTTGGAGTTATCCAAGAGGTCTAGGGTTCAATTCTTGCAACTATTATGATGATGTGTATTAATCACTCGGCGTTTAGCCCATTAGTATGAGCTTCATACTGTGATAATTTCAGTCTCCCGTATAGTCGGTACGAGTCCCACTAGATATAGCATAAAATACACTAATCTGGACCCGACCTTCTGGGGAGCGTATCCGCACATAACAAACAGTATTATGGTGGAATCATTTGGCGAGTCTTGCATTGTGGTGGGGTGTAGCGTGTGGCCCTCAGTGGCGGATCTACATAGAAGTTTGAAAAAAAACAATTTTTTTAGTTAGATGTGAAAAATAATTAATTAAAATTTTTTAGTGAAATAAATTAGAATTTCTTAATGATGTCACATCCAAAAAATATTTCTGAATCCATCAATGGTGGCCCTTAACATTGAGGCACAATATTTTTTTAAAAGGGGAAAAAATATGTAAAGTGAAACCTCCAACTCCAAGCTATGTCCCGTGTGACTACTCCTCTAATCAGGAAAAGAGAGAAAAACCAAACAAAAAGTAAACCTCTCCCATCTCAAAAGGTGCCGCCTCTCTCTTAAAAGCCAAAAAAGGACTCCCACATGACAAAATAGGGGGATGGAGGGATCCTGCAGAGAGTGAAAGATCTGTTGGGTGGCAGGGTTCTCCGTGGGGGCCTACGTAGATCGCGAACAAAATTTTTTTTCTGGGGTTTTGTTTGAAATATTATTTTATGTTATATTGTAAAAAATTAGCTCAATCGGATAATGTATAAAATTTCCTTAATTGTTTAAATTTTCATTCACAGTTTTAAACAGTTTTACAAGATGAAAATTCAAATGATTAAGGAAATTTTATACATTATCCGATTGAGCTGATTTTTTACA
>NMUG010009319.1:0-11319 GCA_002855965.1 Monotropa hypopitys
ATAAAACAAAATCACTTTGTGATAGATACGAATACTAGTTTTCAATGATTGGATGATGGTGTAGAACTCCACGTCATAGATATTGTAGTTTATCATTGCTCCGTGTAGCTTCTCACTGAAGTAGGAAATTGGCCGACCTCCTTGGCTAAGGACAACCCCAATTCTGACCTTCGAGGCATCGCAATATAGTTCGAAAGGTTTAGAAAAATTTGGTAAAACAAGCACAAGAGTAGTGGTCAACATTCCTTTAATTTCTTCAAACGCCTGTGCGGCTACCTTCGACCACCCGAACTGTCCATCTCGTATGTAGTATGTGATTAGCGCCATGATAGTACTGAAGTTAGGAATAAATTGTTTGTAGAATGAGTCTAGGCCATGGAAGCTCCGCACGTCGTGAATATTTTTTGGAGTAAGCCATTCTTACACAAATGTAACCTTCATTTCATCCACAGAAATTCCCTCACTGGATACGACGTACCCTAGGAAGCACATAATAGTCATCATAAATGAGACAACCCATTCCGGGCGATGATTAGGGGTCAGTCTATGCATCTAGTAGGGATTTAGGACCAAGTTGCAAAGGTTATAACCCGAATTTTTGGCTGATAGTTCCCTTATTGTTTTGCAGGTGCACATTTCAGATGTTCTACTTGGTTACATGATGTTTATCTTTTAGTCCATGATATATAAAACTGGTTTGTTCCGGTACAGTTTAAGGTATGTAATAGTTAGTTAACTCTGGGGAATATTTTTATGTTGTTGTAATAAAAAGAAAACAGAGTTTTTATTTCTACTGTAAAAGATTTATTTAGATCTATAATTTTATTGAGAATCTAGATTTATGTTTTAAAAGGTATTTTTACTGAGGCCATAGGTGGGCAAGCCACCGGCTATGCCACAACTAGGGTCTGCGGGTGCACCCTCTTGGGTTGCTAAACCGGGTCCGGGCTGTGACATAAAATGGTATCAGAGCAATAGTTATGAAAATATTTTTCTAAAAATATTTTTGAAAGAAAAATAAAAACCCTGGAGTTAGGATGAGACATATATTAGCTACTAGGAATACTATCTATGTATGATATTCTAGTAGTTGCCTAGTCATTAACAGCCAAGTTGGTCGTGGTGATTGTAGGCCAAGTATGTTTTGTACAAAGGTGCTTGCATGATTGACTGATGACATGTTAGTAGAGTTTATGTGGCATACCCTATACGAAAAATTAAGATAACACAACCCTAAGAAAAGTTATAGCTAGTGGATGATCCGTAACCCAGGTACTGACACCCGATATATGAAATCAGTGAGGTCAAGTGGGTGAGGATAATAGTTAGATATAGACAGAACAAGACCAATGTATGATTACGTGTTTACCATAAATAACCGAATAAGCTAAGTTACGCTAAGTTTGAATGCTAGAGGAAACACTTACCGAGTTTCGCATACAACTAATGCTCTCACAAATTCTCAAGAAACGATGCGAAGATGAGCTTGGTGCTCCTCCACTGAAGCAAAATAGAATAGGATATCGGACACAAAGACCACAACAAACCTATCCAAGAACGACCGGAAGATGCGGTTCATCAAATCCATAAAAGTAGTTAGAGCATTTGTCACGCCCCATCCCTGATGACTGTACGACAACTGATCACAACTACTATACGACAACTAATCACAACTACTATACGACAACTAAAAGTAGTTAGAGCATTTGTCACGCCAGCTATCCAAAGATGACACATGGCAACAGCATCAACTAATCACAACTACTATACGACAACTGAAATAAAAACTTCACATACCTAATTACAAATCTCAGATGATACAGACTCAAAATAATAAAAAGAACTCCTGGACAACATGTCCGATAAACTCCACTACAACACCACTGGTCCACTACTCCAACTCAACTGCCAAAAATTGAAAGCAGACTCAAAGCAAGAGCTAAACAATCTCTCAAAGATAATAAATAAATAAAAGACTCAACAACTCTAATAACCACCACGACTCGAACAGCTGGACTGGGCTGAACTGTGGACACTAACCTCCAATACCGAAAAAGGCACAAGCATGCATGAGCGACGATGACTGGTGAATACAAATAGAAATGCATAATAAAGATAAGTAAAAATATCTAAGGATCATCATTTCCAAAATATATCTTTATATTCTCAAAACTCATCTTTAAGTGAAGAAAACCCTTTTTCTTGTATAAGTTACAACACTGAAAAGTATTTCACATTTTCTTTCCCAATATTCCATTCTAATAACTTTCTACTTTCAATGCACACAAAAATCCCTTTTTCCATATTGAATTACCAATTCCGATTGTCTATCATTTTTATTTAGAATCTTCTTTCCAAAAGATCATCTCGATCAACCATCCATCTAATCACAAACCACAACCCATCTTATTAACTATAATAGCCAAGGATCATTCTGTCACACTCTGGAAATTTTAATTAATTTCCATTCGTTCAATTAAATCGAAAATCCTAAATCGCATTTGAAATTTATCGATTTGATTCGTTCTTCAAATCAGAAATCTTTATTCATGGAAGTCGTAGATAATTTGATTACAAATCCAACGCAACTTGAATCGTCTAAATCGGAGATCGGATGAAGAAGTTATGGCCAAAATACTCTCGGAAAAATCAGCGTTCCAACTCAGTGCCATTTTTACTCTTCTCGACCGTTACCCCAGATATCGCCGACCGGTCGAGCTTGGTCAGTGAAGTCACGACCGGTACACCGTATTCCTCCGACCGGTCGCCGCTTGTATTTTTTCTGTGCGAGAAGGTTTAATGAGGGGTAGCTTGGTACTTTCACAAGGGGTTGTATATAACCCTTTGGTCCGAATTTTGGGGTTATCTTCTCCATTTGGAACCCTAGTATTCTTTCTACCTCCCTCTCTCAACTCTCTCTCCCTTCTCTCCTCTATAGCTCCAAATCCGGTTGGAATCGGAAGAAACACGAAGGTTTAACGTTGTTCCACTCGCTCTCCTCTCCGCGGTGACGGGCTTTGTTTGGTAAGTTATTCTCCCACTCAAAACTCTAGGTTTTATCTAAGGTGCTAGTCTAAAGTTTTCACCTTCTTGAACGTTGTAGAGCATCTCGAGAGCATCGCAATGGTGGGCATGGTTTCCGGCGGTCATGGAGTTTTCCGGCGACTTCTCCGGTGAACTTTCCCAGCGACTCTCCGGTGGGTAATTCCTAACTCCTACTTAGTATGCGTGGGTGTGCGTATTTCCATTCTATGTTTCATTGCTTGTTCGATCATTAACTCATTATGCATACTTATATATCACTTGTCGTTCGATTAGTTGGCGTCGGGTTAATCTATGGTGATCGCGTTAATCTTGGGATGGTGTCGAGGTAGAGAGAACAATTTGGGTATTGAGGACCACTCTTAGAATCGTATAGGCGCCATGTGTTCGGTGAATTACCCAAGTGGATCTTGAGGTGGTTTTTGGTGTGTCGACCATGTCGTGTCGTAGTAGTGGATACTTGGGAGTATGTTGACGTGCTTGAGTCCTTGCGGTATCGCTAGAGCATAAGTTGTGGTGAGATGGAGATTTTCTCCCTTGTCGTCAATTGTGGTAAATTGGGGATTGTTTCCCCTTCATGTCATTCGTGGTGAACCTTACATTTATTCAGGATTGGTTGTGGGAACAATTGGGTGTGTGAGTGATGTGTCTTTCTTTGGGTGTTTGTACGTTGTGGGATGGTATTGGTCTTACCCTTGAGTGGATCGTGGAACTAGGAGAATGTGATGAGTTGAACTACAACGAAATGTAACCAATGAATGTAATGATTCTCCAATACGAGGGATGGATCCCACGAGGACCACCCTTAGCTAATCCTTAATCCTTCACCTAAACTCACCAATGGAAACAAAGAAGTGAAATGTGGTTTGACTTGGATGGTTTTGCCCAAGTCCTTGTGTTCGTGTTAAGTGGGAGATACGCGTTCCCTGTAAGTCGCGGAATTACTAGATGTCATTGACGGGTGATGATCTAGGAAAAGATCCTTTGGCCATAGGTGGGAGATACGAGTTCCCGAAAGTCTCGGAATATACTGGATACGCTGGCAGGTGGGATCCTGGAACAAATCTTAACACATGTGATTTTACTCGCCATTGTCTAGGGGAGGTTGGAGACTCGCTTGTTTAGGAGTCGTCCAAAAATGAATATTGGAAGGAATAATCAATTCGTGATGAAAATATTGTTGTCCCCTTGGGTGGGCCAAGGTGGGAAAAATGATGAAATGTGTAATTCAAATATTCAATATCAACTACAATCAAGTGAATCCAACACGTTACCGATGAACATGGGAATGGTGGGAATGATGGGAGGACTTGACGTTGGGTTCCTTGTGAGTGATTGTAAGTGTTGGTCATGTCTTGGTCGTGGTTTTGGGTTAAGAGTAGGTGCGATTGAGTATCGAGGTTCGTGTGTCCCTTAGTAGAGTTCTCTAGCGATAGTGCTTACTTGGGAGACGTTGTTTGTGATTTGAGGTGACACTTTACTCGTTGACCTTGGAGATACTCTTAGTCTCACGTTACTTGGGTGTGTGCGTGCATTGTGCCTTCTCCTTGACTTGTTTCTCTTTGCTTGTGACACTTAGGGTCGCATGCGCTCGTGCATGCTTTGTAGTCGTTAGTTGTTACCTCGCTAAGCCGTGGTTTGCTCAGACCCTCCTTTCTCTCTCTTTTCCAGACTTGTTCTACAGGGTTTTTCTTGCAGGGGTGACTTGGAGCTTGTGCTTGCAGCTGGTTCCTTTGGAGCTGCGGCCTTGGCTCTCTTTGTGCAGTTGCACTTCTTTTCAATTTTCAGGTTGTTATCCTGTTGTAGTTGAACCTTTCCTTTACAGTTTGTAGCGAGTAGCTCAGTTGTACTTCTTTCTGGTACTCTTCAGTTTTGTATATTGTATCAAAATTAATGTAATGAGAACTTCAACTGCAATATTGCTGTATAGTGACTATTAACTTCCCACTGTTGTGTTTATTGTATTTCAAAAAAAAATATTGGAAATGCTTTACTTACAAACATGGGGTGTTACAGTTGGTATCAGAGCTTTCGGTTTGAATACATTTGGACCGTGGGGAGACACCTAGTCTCCATGGGTTCCTAGGTTCATTACGATTGATACGATTATTCTTGTCTGCCTTGGAGCACCGTTTTTCTTGGGATTGCTCCTTTAGAGTCGTTTGTTTCGTTTCGACTCCTCCTTGGTTTGACGAGTCTCCTTGAAGTGTTGGGATTTGAGTGTTGTTCCTCCCCGTAAGACTATGGATGTGTTAGCGATTGTGCACTTGGATGCCTAGTTTTCTTGAGATTTGTGGTATTGCTTCTGTTGTTCCGTTGAGCCTTGGACTCTTTTGTGGTTGTGTAGGGGAAAGTGTAACTTGTGGTAGGATATGGGGTCTTGAGGCTTGTTGGTTTTCCCTTTTGAGGCATGAATCCGTAGTCGTCTTGCGAAGTTGTGAATCTCCTAGGTTATCCATTCCACCGGAAGTTGAGTGTTGTGAATGTTGGCCAACCTAGTGGCTTGTGTCAGTTGTATGACCTTGTAGTACTTCCTCTTGGAATCCATTGTGTACTCTTGTCTTCTCTCTTGATGGTTGGATTCCTTCGTGACTTGGAATTTTAAGTTATGCTTCGTGGGTTGGATGGACATCCTTAGAGTTTGACTTTTCCTCTTTACTTCTAGTGTAAATCCTTGTGAGGTTTGAGGCAAATTGGAGGATGAGTGTTGGGTTGAGTACCTTGTTATTATGTTTTCCCTTTTGGTCGGTTGAGATGGAAGAAGTGAGTTCGAATTGTGATGATCTTGTGAGCGGAATAGAAGGAGTTTGTGACTTGAGGTCATGTGAATTGGGTTGTTCATGTGTGCCCTCGGTGTATGATTAGGATCGTTGGTGATCTGGTGATTATACTTGTGTGTGGCATGTCTTAGTGTTTGTCCGATAAATCGTGATTTTGGTTAGTTGTGACCTAAGTGCTCCCTTCTTTCCTTGAGGTTCCAGAGTGGCGGTGCATTTGGAGTAGTCTCGTGGATTTCTATGGAATTATCTTTGGGGTTTCTTGGAAGTGTTGGTTGATGGTTTTGACCCGATAAGTGAGATTGTGGTATAGCTTGGTAATTGAGTTTGTGGTGTCTCTTGGAGGCGTAGATGCCTCGTGAAATTATTTGAAGTGTTCCTTGGGTTCCATTATGATGATGTTTGATGGTTTAGAAACTCGGATGTGATTTTGAGTTTGAGTTGATGTTTGAGGATGATGTGCATGTTTGGGTTGTTGTGATTGTGGGAGGATGTTTAGACGAATGTGCTTGGAAAGATAGGGCAGTGGTGTACTTAAGGCCTTCGTGGGAAATGGTTCGAGGAGTAATTATGATTGGGTTTCAAAGATTGAGAATTAAGTTTAGGATGATGAGTTTGTGCTTCTTCATTGGTTTTATCTTGTGTTGGCAAAGGATTTTTTGTGGTGCAACTAGTTTTCTGGCTTGTGGTTGATAGTGGAGTAGTGATGGTTCCTAGCCGTCTTTCATTGGCGATGTTGTCTGAGTATGTCGTGCTTTCCTAGACTCGATTGTGATGTCTTCTCATTCTTGGTAATGAACTGGTGTTGACCGTTCCTACCCTTTGTTTAGTACTCTCGCGCTCGTTTGGAGTTACCTTGGTGGGTTGGTGTACTTGAACTACTTGTGGTTGGAAAATCTTCTGACTCCTCGTTCTGAGACTCTCGATGTTGTGATCATCTTTGTCGTATTTCCCTTGGCAGTTAGTGGAATGTCCCAAGTCGCGGCACTTGCGTAGTAGTGGTGTGTTGTTTGTCTCTCGTGTGGAAATCTACTTTTTGTGGAATCTTATTTCTTGGGATTGTGTTTCCGTACCTAGTGCTCTCATGTGTTGGCTTGTCGGTCTGGCGCACGTTTCTCGTTTGCCATGTCACTTTGCGAATCCGACTTGATATCTTCTTCTTGACGTCGTGTCCCTTTTGTTCTTGGACACTCCTGTTCGGCGATGTGGTCGACGATTGGATCTTGTTTTGAGAGTGTATGATCAACTTGTCGGCGGGTAGACAGTTTGTGTCTTGGTGGTGTGATCTGTGAGATGATGCTATGCTTTGTTGTGCAGTTTGTTGCGAGTGTTGGGATAGAACTTGTGTCTTTTTTTGAGTTGACTGCACCGACTTAGTTCTTGGTGGGGCTTGACATGACCGGTGTGTGTTGTCCATGTAATGTGGTGTAAGAATGAACATGAAGGATTGTTTTGAGAAGGTGAGTGGCCAGCACATCTCAAAATAAACTTCTTAGTCATTCCGGTACCACACTAGGTTGAGTGTGGGTTAGTGTGTGAGCTTTTGGTGTTTGAATCTATCCTTTGTGGTGTTGTGGTTGTTTGAGGTGGTTCGGGTGGTATTGTGGTTGTCTTGCTTTCAAATCCTCACTTGTGTCAGTTGAATTGTTGTTATCTGTTCGGAAAATTTATCCTCGGAATTGTTTTGCGCGTTCGTGGTAACGAAGTCGTTGTGGATATTCTTGTGATGGTTGAAACTCACTCCTTTGTCTTTTATAAATCCTGGAAAATATTTTGAAAAAAAAAAGCGGAGTAACCGTATCGTGTCCGCGTGTCGGCATCGTACCCGTACCGTACCCGCGTGTCGGTACCGTATCCTTGTACCCAAATCGTATCCTTGGCGTGTCCTCGGCGTATCGGCATGTCCTTGGTGTATCCTGGCATGTCCGTGTGCCTTCGGAGTATCCCTCGCGTGTCGGTGTATCCGCGGTGTGTCCCTCCGTATCCTTGATGCTTGGGCGCGTTCCCGTTTCTTCGGCTTGTCCATAGCATGTTGTCATGCATCTCTAAATTTTGTAGGAAATTTCTGGAAATTTTCCTTGCGCTTTAACTCTTGATATCTCACACTAGCGTTGAGAATTCGTATTTTTCTTGTTCGGGCGATGTGTAATCGTGTAAGAAGCGTGGAAAGTTCTCTTTTTCCTAGAAGTTCTCGCGTTTATTGTTGATGATCATGCATGTTTTCGGTTTTCCTTTGTCGCCAGTCACTTGGTGGAGTGTGGTTTCTCGTTGGATTTTTTGTGGTTTGTTGCGTCGATTTGTTATCTCCTTACTCCGGTAAATTTCGAGGACGAAATGTTTGTAAGGTGGGTAGTTTGTCACACTCCGGAAATTTTAATTAATTTCCATTCGTTTAATTAAATCGAAAATCCTAAATCGCGTTTGAAATTTATCGATTTGATTCGTTCTTCAAATCAGAAATCCTCATTCATGGAAGTCGTAGATAATTTGATTATGATTCCAACGCAACTTGAATCGTCTCAATCGGAGATCGGACGAAGAAATTATGGCCAAAATACTCTTGGAAAAATCAGAGTTCCAACTCAGTGCCATTTTTACTCTTCTCGACCGGTACCCCAGATATCGCCGCCCGGTCGAGCTTGGTCAGTGAAGTCTCGACCGGCACACCGTATTCCTCCGACCGGTCGCCGCTTGTATTTTTGCTGCGCGAGAAGGTTTAATGAGGGGCAACTTGATACTTTCACAAGGGGTTGTATATAACCCTTTGGTCCGAATTTTGGGGTTATCTTCCCCATTTGGAACCCTAGTATTCTCTCTCTACCTCCCTCTATCAACTCTTTCTCCCCTCTCTCCTCCATAGCTCCAAATCCGGTTGGAATCGGAAGAAACGCGAAGGTTTAACGTTGTTCCACTCGCTCTCCTCTCCGCGGTGACGGGCTTTGTTTGGTAAGTTATTCTCCCACTCAAAACTCTAGGTTTTATCTAAGGTTCTCGTCTAAAGTTTTCGCCTTCTTGAACATTGTAGAGCATCTCGAGAGCATCAAAATGGTGGGCATGGTTCACTCCGGCAGTGATGGAGTTTTTCGGTGACTTCTCCGTGAACTTTTCCGGCGACTCTCCGGTGGGTAATTTCTAACTCCTACTTAGTATGCGTGGGTGTGCGTATTTCCATTCTATGTTTCATTGCTTGTTCGATCATTAACTCATTATGCATACTTATATATCACTTGTCGTTCGATTAGTTGGCGTCGGGTTAATCTATGGTGATCGCGTTAATCTTGGGATGGTGTCGAGGTAGAGAGAACAATTTGGGTATTGAGGACCACTCTTAGAATCGTATAGGCGCCATATGTTCGGTGAATTACCTGAGTGGATCTTGAGGTGGTTTTTGGTGTGTCGACCATGTCGTGTCGTAGTAGTGGATACTTGGGAGTATGTTGACGTGCTTGAGTCCTTGCGGTATCGCTAGAGCATAAGTTGTGGTGAGATGGAGATTTTCTCCCTTGTCGTCAATTGTGGTAAATTGGGGATTGTTTCCCCTTCATGTCATTCGTGGTGAACCTTACATTTATTCAGGATTGGTTGTGGGAACAATTGGGTGTGTGAGTGATGTGTCTTTCCTTGGGTGTTTGTACGTTGTGGGATGGTATTGGTCTTACCCTTGAGTGGATCGTGGAACTAGGAGAATGTGATGAGTTGAACTACAACGAAATGTAACCAATGAATGTAATGATTCTCCAATACGAGGGATGGATCCCACGAGGATAACCCTTAGCCAATCCTTAATCCTTCACCTAAACTCACCAATGGAAACAAAGAAGTGAAATGTGGTTTGACTTGGATGGTTTTGCCCAAGTCCTTGTGTTCGTGTTAAGTGGGAGATACGCGTTCCCTGTAAGTCGCAAAATTACTAGATGTCATTGACGGGTGATGATCTAGGAAAAGATCCTTTGGCCATAGGTGGGAGATACGAGTTCCCGAAAGTCTCGGAATATACTGGATACGCTGGCAGGTGGGATCCTGGAACAAATCTTAACACGTGGTTTTACTCGCCCTTGTCTAGGAGAGGTTGGAGACTCGCTTGTTTAGGAGTCGTTCAGAAATGAATATTGGAAGGAATAATCAATTCATGATGAAAATATTGTTGTCGCCTTGGGTGGGCCAAGGTGGAAAAAATGATGAAATGTGTAACTCCAATATTCAATATCAACTACAATCAAGTGAATCCAACACGTTACCGATGAACATGGGAATGGTGGGAATAATGGGAGGACTTGACGTTGGGTTCCTTGTGAGTGATTGTAAGTGTTGGTCGTGTCTTGGCCGTGGTTTTGGGTTAAGAGTAGGTGCGATTGAGTATCGAGGTTCGTGTGTCCCTTAGTAAAGTTCTCTAGCGATAGTGCTTACTTGGGAGACGTTGTTTGTGATTTGAGATAACACTTTACTCGTTGACCTAGGAGATACTCTTAGTCTCACGTTACTTGGGTGTGTGCGTGCATTGTGCCTTCTCCTTGACTTGTTTCTCTTTGCTTGTGACACTTAGGGTCGCATGCGCTCGTGCATGCTTTGTAGTCGTTAGTTGTTACCTCGCTGAGCCGTGGTTTGCTCAGACCCTCCTTTCTCTCTCTTTTCCAGACCTGTTCTGCAGGGTTTCTCTTGCAGGGGTGACTTGGAGCTTGTGCTTGCAGCTGGTTCCTTTAGAGCTGCGGCCTTGGCTCTCCTTGTGCAGTTGCACTTCTTTTCAATTTTCAGGTTGTTATCCTGTTGTAGTTGCACCTTTCCTTTACAGTTTGTAGCGAGTAGCTCAGTTGTACTTCTTTCTGGTACTCTTCAGTTTTGTATATTATATCAAGATTAATATAATGAGAACTTCAACTGCAATGCTGCTGTATAGTAACTATTAACTCCCCACTGTTGTGTTTATTGTATTTCAAAAAAAATATTGGAAATGCTTTACTTAAAAACATGGGGTGTTACACATTCAATTCCGCTGACCAGCATTATGAAAAATCTATAACCTCATATATCATTCCCGATAGGTACAAGGGATATGATCCAAGGGCTGCTCGTAATATCGTCCCAACGGTAGGAAACAACAATCAATCGCTCCTATATTTGCCTTGGAGCTAGGCACAACGTCCCTACATTTGCCTTGGGACTAGGCAACACCCCTACATTAGCCTTGGAGCTAGGCTACAAGGTTATAATACCAACATTAATGTTTAAGAATATTCTTTCCTTCTTATTTCAAAACACCTTTCCTTTCCAAAACACTTTCTTCTTCCAAAATCATTCTTTAAATGTTTTCTTTAAACATAAAACCATTTCCATATTCTCTTATCAAAATCATCTCGGTATTTCCAAAATACTTCTTCAATCATTTCCACTCAAAACCCTTAATTATCATCTTAAAATCAAAGAATACATCTTTACAATACATTTCATTTCAAATCATTTGAAACTATTGCTTTTCATAACACTTCTTCAATAATAACTATTT
>NMUG010009320.1:0-11319 GCA_002855965.1 Monotropa hypopitys
GCTGATAGGGTTAGTCTGGTATGGTGGCTCTGGTAACACACCATCTTTTCCTGTCTATCATTCCCCAAGTAACGTTAGGAGGGCTACGCTGCCACCATTGTGCACAATGTCGTGGATGGAGCGACCATCCCATATTCCGAAACCACGCGAATGCATTCAATAATAATTAGCATATCATCATTACCAATTACGCCATTCCGAAACCACGCGAATGGGTTTAATTCTAATACCACACCATTCTGAAACCACACGAATGAGTTTACTTTTAAAACTATACCATTCCAAAACCACGCGAATGAGTTTAATTATAAAACTACACCATTCTGAAACCACGCGAATAGGTTTACTTTTGATTCAATACTTGGGTCACCATTCCGATTCAATCATGTTCCTCTTAGTCCACATTTCCGTAAATTCATTAAACATTTCATAAACGATCGATTCAAGGTTGAGTGCGAGTAGCCCTTGTGGGACACATCCTCTATATTTGACATTCATTTGGGTATATCGACTCACTTACTTAATTTCTTCAATCACTAACTCAACCTTGGCAAATCCAAGGGAGACAACCATCACGATAAGTCAACCTCAACCAAATGTTTCAAACCAACATTCTATCGCAACGGGGCTAAGGAAGGCCCAAGTTTACCAGAACATGAAGGGAGTGGACTTAGACACCCAACTCCCATTTCAATGCCCACTTAGTGATTTTACCGAACACTCAGCATCCCATAAGTTCAAAGGGACTCATTACGATTTTAAAGGCTCAATGCACCCAATTGTCCTACATACATGTCCTACGACAATTCAAAGGTCATGATAATCCCAACACATGATTTAAGGTTCCCATAGGTATTTCGTCGAACCCTTTGCGGCCCTGAACTCCAATGGCCACCCAACGACGTCATGGGCTTCCCTAGACTTCCCGCAACCATAGGCCGACATCAAGACCCAAATCAATCATTTCATCAACCCTGTGACACTCATATTAGTCTCGGGTGATACTTAGATTCAATCGACCATAATACGATTCTAGGACCCCATCAATTTGACTCATAAACCCCTTGGGCATTTTATCAAACACCTAATGGGCACAAGATCACCACTTAATTCCTTAAATCTCCTAGATTACCTCGAGCAAGTAAAATCCATAACTTTATAAGTGAGATATTGATACAACGAAACTACGGGAATGGCCCTAGAGCACACACAAACACATACCTAATAATAGAGAGAAGTTTACCCACCGGAGATTCGTCGGAGCTCTAAGGTCGCCGGAAAATGTTCTACATACCACCATGAACCGAGAATACCACGGCGTAGATCAGGGAGTCCTTGTCGATGTTAGTGAAGAGGATTTCCTCCAAATCCTAGGGGAAGTTCACAAAAATTTAGAGAGAAGGGAGGAGGAGAAGAGAGAAATAGAGAGAGATACTTACATGAGGGGGAGGTAGAGAGAGAGAGTCATGAGTGTAAAAATGAGTGTATCTCGAACTCCCTATGGTATATATACGGACCCCACTTGAAAAGACCATAATGCCGTTAATGGGCACAAAATCTGCCAAAAATACCTTTGTGCACCGGTACGAGGCAAATCTGCACCGGTGCAAACTTCTCAAAATTTCGAAAAGTGGGTTTGTGCACTGGTGCAACTCCCCTTTGCACCGATGCAAACTTGTTAAGAAGTGAGCAGAAGGTTTGTGCACCGGTGCAGCCCTGCACTGATGCAAACTTTCAAGAACTCCTGCACCGGTGCAAGACCACTTTGCACTGATGCAAACTCCTCCTGATGTGAGTTTCCATGCCAAGGGTCCCCCGGAACTTCCTCGAAACACTCCAGATCAACCACGAATAATATATACGAGCCGGGAAGGAGTCTAAGACCTAACTCCAATCGCCAATATAATCCAAGAAGTCCAAATAAAATCCCTCAATCGATTTGAGTAGTGAATTAAATTCCAGAAATATCGTTAGAAAATACGAGTTGTGACACCTCATACCCCTTAAAGAAATTTCGTCCTCGAAATTGAGTAAGAAAGGAGAGGGGTTGGAAACCTAAGGACTTCACTTCTCAACAATGAATCAAAATCAAAACACACCTCCACAACAAACTTCTCAAGAGTTGGATCACACGAAACGCGATAATATTTTCTGAAAGGATGCTTGAATTTAATACGGTTGTTCATCCACAAAGCTAACTAAGGAGAGAGATGAAAAAATTCTCATCTAGGAACACCAAACTTGAGAAAACCAACGTGCCACACTAAAGAATAAAAGGGACATCTCCCGATAAGGTATGGACACGCCGACACTAAAGGGACACGCCGACACGAGAATTGATTTTTGCCAAAGATACAAGAGACGGAGGATCCCATAAGGGATTAATCTCCTCAAGAACAAGAAACCAACAATCTTCTTACAATGACATTTACAACGAGGGACGAATCGGTTCCACAATCGTCAACACTCTATCTTTTTGATCTACCAACTCGCATATAAGTAATTCTCACGTCGTCGTCTGCCACAAGCCAACAATAGCACTATGGGGACACTGATACATGAGGATACGCTAAAGACACGCTGACATGCCAAGAACACGCCGAGGACACGCCGATACACCAAAGACATGCCGAGAATACGCCGACACGGTAAGGACACGCCGAGGATACGCCGACATGACAATAGACCATTTGCATGAATGCTTGGCAAATTATAACTAGCGAGGATACATCATCGCACCAACACCCACGAACTAGCCAAAAAATAAATGCAATGCATGAATATGCTCCAAACTCTCAAGACAAAGAACACACCGCACCAGACACACACATCCTAGTATGGTAATCATATGACCTTGGTGATTTGTTTTGAGATACCCCGACCGATAGCTCTTCTCAAACCAATTCAGCACGTCAAACGTGAATCACATAACTAAAAAGTACTCATGCACCCACACACGCCAAAATGTGCAAGTGCCAAACCCAAACAACATAGCATAGCACTAAACTCACACCAAGTCTAGACCACAATATGCATTCGTACCCAACATTTCTATGGCCAAACGGATACATACATCTTATGTCCATGAACTTCTTATTGACGATCAAGCAATGTTCAATGCACAATTTAAATAAATGCTATCAAGGAGTCAACAAACTCCGCAATGAGTTGTCAACGAGGTACAGCAAAACACTAGGCACAAAGCACTCCGATTTAGTGCCAAAGATCATCAACTAAGGAAATGTCAACCCATGGCCCACAACCAATCGAACACGAGGCTTCCCAAATTTTCCAAGACCCATTAACCTAAGGTCGATGAAGAATATGGTACAAAGTATGTGTCAGATAAAGCAACCAAGGAGAAGTCGAAATCTCTTTTGCCACTAGAGTTTCAACACCACACAGTGGATACACCACTTGTGCTCAAAACACAACTGCTAAAAAGATGGTCCACCAAGGAGAAAGAAAGGAAACCGTCGATATGGATCACATCGATCAAAGCTGACACCAACCAAAGGAAAGTGTTGATACCCAAATTTTGACTCAGACCTTACAAATTTAAAAATTAACAAAATGGTCTTTACAAAGATCAATACGCACATCCGAAATGTTCGGACTTCTCGCAAACAGCCCCGACGTCATTCAAAAATTTCAAGGCGATGAACCAACAACGGTAAAGTATTGAGAAACATTTACCCAGACTCAAAATTCCAATCCGATACCTCAGTCGAGGCAAATTTCAAACGGACGGTACAGAAACTGCATCCGAACAGGCAGAACAGTTAGGAACAAGCAGAATCCTACACGAGCAACCGAAATTTTTCTTCTGAATGGAATATCGAGGGTAAATACATTACTGAGAAGACGGCATAAAGACTGAATCCATCCAATCCAAAATTGGAATTTAGTTGAGGATAAATGTCAATTCGTTCATTTTTTCTTACAGTTGTCAACCGACCTCGGAAATCAGCAAACGTATTTTGCACAGACCTCATCTTCAAAGTCTGATATTCCCTACGGAACAGATTATACAGAAGTTGAGCAGCCCAAGAGGTGCACCTACCGCTTCTCATTTTGTTTAAAGTATCAGAGCCGTATTTCAGAATTTTTCTGGGAAACGTTCGGTTCAAACCTGAGATATTTTCTAAATTCGTGATCCAACTCAACAATCAAGAATATCAAATTTAAAATGTTAAAGTCCGAGTTTGTTGAGGGGACGACCAAGCGCAAATAGAAGCTTCAGACCAAGATTCAGAACTCCGGGATACTTTTTCAATTTTAAGATATTTTATTATCATTTTTAATTAATGTTTTCGAAAGGGATAAGCTCGGAAGCTTCCACAAATATCCACAAATATCTCCTCCAGCACATGGCACGCGAGCCATGTGATTGGCCCAAATTTTAGGCAGGTCACAACTATAGTTACGATATCTACCAATATAAATAACCAGCTACCACAATAACAATCCAGACCTGAAATACTCCAACCACTTTAAAAACACTCTGAAATACCAAAGCCTCCGGGCATCTCAAGCATGCATCTAGAGAAAGTAGTCGGTGCATTACACAAACCAAACGGCATGCGTCGGAATGCGTAAGTACCAAACGGGCATGTAAAAGTGGTCTTATCTTGGTCATCCAAAGAGACCGCAATTTGATTATAGCCACTATATCCATCGAGGAAACAATAATGTGAATAACCGGCTGCTCCGGAAAGAACCGAGTCACAAGATATTCTTTTAATCCGAGTCTAGTAGATACTGTAAGCTTTCACTCTAGAGTATGGATCGAGAAATTGTTTTTTTGTTTTTAAAGTGTTTTGAATATTTTTCAGTCGGACAGAGCTTTGATTGTGTTTTGAAAAATAGAGGAGGGAGTTATTTTCTTGAAGTGTGAAAAATCCCACAGAATATCGAGTGCTTCGAAATAATCCGAGTCACAAGGCATTCCTTTAATCTGAGTCTAGTAGCTACTACAAGCTTTCACTCTAGAGTACAGATACATGAATTTTATTTTATTTGAAAGTATTTTGGGAAAAGCGAATGCGAATTGCTGAAGCGAGAGAGACTGTATATATATGATAATATATATATATATATAATTATATGTATGTATATATAATTATATGTATGTATAGATAGGGATATAAGATATCATATATATAAACTGAGCTGGATATAGTCTGAGTTAGACGACAGTACATATATAACAGGGGATAAGATATCGTATATATAAACCGAGCTGGATATAGTCCGAGCTAGACGACAAGTATATAGCATACCAGCAAGGCCGAGCTATAGAAAAGAAAAGAAAATGAAAATGATAAAGACGGCGCATGAGCCGGAATTGTATTTTTAGGGCGAAGATGTTTTTATGTTCTTCTCGTATGCAATAGCGGAGCAGGTAGAGATGTTTCAAATTCTAACAAGGAGAAAGACATAAAGTAACAACTTCTTTAAGCAGATATTTGTTTGAAGACTAAAAAGACAAGTATTTAAAAATGGCGGCAAATTTATATTTATCTGTATCTGTATAATTCGGAGAGATGACTTCTTAAGATAGCTTCTTTAAAATATAGTAAGGTATAATATCGGATGGTCTGAGTGACTAATACCGAACTATGGATTAGAAGACTATCAAGAGTCTCCCAAGAATAGAAGAGACAAAATTAATTTACCGTAGGAAATAGGCTCGGGTATGGATACTTCAAGAACGAGGCTTGTTCTTGGTTAGTTTCGGGTTTGACAGAGGTTATGGAATTCTCAAACAAAAAATGAACATTTTCCAAAAACCCAATCGAAGCTTTGTCCGATTGGTAAAAATAAAAATCATTCTTCTCAGCCCGGTTGAAATCCTGTCCGGACACATCTTCATAAATCATTTTTACAGTCGAAGCTCTATCCGACTGAAAAATACAAAAATATTTTAAAAACAAAAACAAAGTTTCCTCGATCATACTCTGAAGTAAAAGCTTGTAGTAGCTATCAGACTCAAATCAAAAGAATGCCTTGTGACTAGGAACACGTCGATTCATTCGATATTCTTTGGAACTTTCAAACCAAAAATATCCATTCTTTTAAAAATACGGTCGAAGTTCTGTCCGACCTATTTCAAAACATTCTTTCAAAACTTAGTCGAAGATCTGTCTGACTGATTAAAATAAAATCATTTTTTCAAAACGCAGTCGAAATTTTGTTCGACCGTAGAAAACCACTTTTCAATGATTTAGCCGAAGTTCTGTCCAGCTAAATCCAAAATCACATTTTCAAGGCACAGTCGAAATTCGGTCCGACTACCTAAAAATAAAATCATTCTTTACAAATACAGTTGGGAATTCAGTCCAACTACAGGAAAATATTTTCAAAACACATCTGAAGTTCTGTCCGGCTCAAAAATCATTTTCAGATCACAATCGAAGTTCTGTCTGACTGTCACAAATAAAACCAAATTAACAAAAAAATTGCATTTTTCAAATGCAGTTGGAATTCTATCCGACCATAGAAAATCATTTTCTCGCCGAAGTTCCGTCCGGCTCAAAAATAATTCTTTCTTCAAAACAAAACCGGGCCGAAATGTCACCCGTAATTCTTTTGAAATTCAAATTGGACCAAAATTTTCCCATCAACAACTATATCTAAGAGTCATTCAATTCAATTTATTTCATACATGTCAGTAATAATTATTCATTTCTCTTAGCCGAGAAGACAATTGATTTCAGGTTAAAAAGATATTTACTTTTGAAAATTAAAGTACTGAAAAGGGCGAGTGGGGTGCCTAACACCTTCTCCATTTGTAATTAAATCCCCGAACTTCGCATTTCTGGTTATGCAGACACCTTTTCCAAAATTGAAAATATGTTTTTTAAATTAAATACCAGTGACTTGGCACACTGCAACTCTATACCAGGCGGCGACTCCGAAAATAGATTAATAATAGGCTACATATTGTTTAGACAATTGCAAAACCGTTATTAAATCTGAACATTTTAAAATCAGCACACTCAGGCCATGAGATATATTTTCAAACAAAGTTGCAAACTAACTCCCAAAATGCCGAACAATCCCAACAATGCGTATTTTTTCGGCACGATAGCTGGTGACTCTGCTGGGGACTTCAAGGATTTTGGCTTGCGAAACCCTTTTTCAAAAATAAATCTCTTCCGAAATTTCGAAATCAATCAATTCTCGACTTATTATTACTGATCTACATCGTGTATATTTTTTTCAGAAAAATTACAGGGCGCGTTGCTAAATAAAAAGGTTCTGCGTTGATAAAAATTGTTGCGCTGAAACAATTTACTAATTATATCATGTTTATTGATATAACTGTAAAAAGGATTTTCCCTCATTTTCAAAAAAACCTTACTTACATTGCATAAGTACAATTTTCATGCATTATTTGCACCATCTCCTATTTTGGGTAGAAGTCATTACTGCCCAAAATGGATGCTACCCTATCAACCCAACCGGGGGCCTGACAGTAAGCCAACGCGGCCCTAAAATGTCTGTCACGACTCATGTTTTTGGATTTACATTTCGACGTTTTAATTATTTATCGACACTTTTGGATTTCGGATGATCTTGAGCGAGGGTGTGGGAGAGCCTTAGGACGTCAATTCGATGTAAGGAACGTTGTAGAAGTGTCGAAACCGTAGGATGGTCGAACCGGAGTCAAATGACTCAATTCAGCACATTTTCTGGTCCGGTCGTCCGGACCACGGCCTGGTCTCGTCCGGACGAGCCAGGCAGGGAGGAGACAAAAACTTGCAGGTTCGGTCGTCCGGACGACGGTGGGGTGTCGTCCGGACGAGGTCAGCAGGGAGGTTCCATTTTGCTTCAGGAGTTGTCGTCAGGACGACGGGGGTTTCCCGTCCGGACAAAGGTGCGTCGTCCGGACGACGGTCAGGGATCGTCCGGACGAAGGTCGCAGATTTGTGTTTTTGGGAGAGTTTAATTAGGGTTATTTTGGTCCTTTCACCACTTTTCCAAACCCTTAGGGCTAAATTCGTGGGAGAGTTCTTTTCTTCCTCACTTTCACCCTCACTCTCTGTCTCTACCTCCTTCCAACCCTCCATTGTTCTCTCCCTTCTCTCCTCCATTTACCTAGCTTCCTCAAGGAATTTGAAGAAGATCAAAGGGGGAACCTTGCTCTCCTCATCAAGGGCTTTCCAATAAGCTGAATAGTTTCGTCCTTCGCCGAGTTTGGATTTCTAGGGTTTGCTCAAATCTCTCAAGGTAGGGTGATATTCATCACTTGCTATGTTCTAGGTTATGTATTCTTCTCCCTCTCTTTGAAATCCTAGCATTTTGAGAAATTTCATATATGCATGTTTTTGGCAAAATTGACCTAGGGTTTGAGATGTTATCATGAAATTGGTGGTTTAAATGGAGTTCCTAGGGTCTTATATTTATAATGCTTGAGTCAATTGCATGCTAGAACAAGTCTTGTGAAAAACCTCAAATCTTGCATGAACCCTAACTTATAAAATTGGAGCTTTTGATCAATTAGAGGTCATTTGATTAGATTGACATTGAATATGTGAAATTGGGCCTAAACTAGGCTAAATGGGTGAGTTTTTACTATAGGTCATGTTTATGGAAAATTGTCGCACATTGTGTCATGTTGCGTAAAATCGAAATTGAAATCAAGTTAATCATGATTATGTGACCCTTGAATATAACGATTGACCTTGGTGAAATTATCAACGGGAATGTACTTGATCTTTAGGGATTCTCGGGTTTCGATAATTTGTAACAATGATATGGAATTTATATGTTCTAAGCGGGAATGTATTTGAGTTTTCGGGATTCCCGGGGTGGTCGCTCCACCCATGACTTTGTGCACAAAGGGGGATACGTGAGCCCTCCCAACGGCCTTTGGGGAAGACGGTTTAGGTTGGTTTAGTGTGTTGACGAGCCACTATTTCATTCCTACCCTATTAATGTTACAAATGATTTCTGAATGAATACGGAATGTACTTGATTTTTAGGGATTCTGGAATTCATGTCACCTTGACGAGTATGAATGAATACGGAGTGTACTTGATCTTTAGGGACTCCGGGATTCATGTCATCTTGTGAATTATGGTTATTGGAACGAACGTGAAATAACGATGGAACATTGAAATGAGAAACGAGTGTGATAAATATGCACTTGTTCGGATACTTGATTTTAGTGTCCTTGGTTAGTGTCTTCACTTGTATGTTGGCTTGCGGAGTCACATTGTAGATGTCGGATCATTACCTAGCATGGTCTCATGCATGTTGCTTTCATTCTTCTGGACATACACACACTCGTTCACACTAGCCTAGGACATGCTTGTTGATAGATATTTCCCTACTTTAGCGTGACACGTTCTTTTTTTTAAGGTTCTGCAGGTAAGAAACCAATGGTGGAGGACCTCGAAGCTCCTTGGGTGTTTAGAGAGTTCTAACATCTTTTTGGACTTTATGTACTACTTATTTGAAAAACCCGGGTTGTGGGTTGTTTGACCATATGGCATGTAATAACTAAAACTTCGTTTTACTTTCTCTTCTACCTATTCTATGGTTTGAACTATGGTTTAATGTTTCCGCATTCACCCACGGATTTTCGGTAAACTTGTAATGGGATGTGATTGGGTTTTAGACTTTTATTTAAGAATGGCGATCCATGCTTGTGTCCCCATTTGTGAGCAAATAGTATTTTAATGTTATTCAAAAAAAAATGGTTTGAAAATCCGGGGCGTGACAACTTGGTATCAGAACTTTCGGTTTCGAAAACTTAGGCCTTTGGGAAGACTCTTAGTCTCTATGGGTGCATTGAGTTTAAATTAACATCATCTAGCATGTGTGTGCGAGCATTTGAGCATGCATTGGTAATGATCCATAGGTTGGTGTCGGTCAGGGGAGAACTTCATGTGCATTGCTCTATTCTTGGGTTGTAACCCTGTTTGTTGATTCTATTGAGTATGAGAATCCTTTTCTTGATATGATTGAGTTTACTTCTCCTTGATTGAGACTTAACATAGTCGATTGAACTATTCATTCAAGCCTTGTCATGTGTTTTATTCTTATCTTATTCATGATCTTTTGTAGAATGCCTCCACGTCATAACATAGCTTTGGGAAGAGGTCATAGGATCGATGTTGAGGAAGCTCATAGCGAGGAAGTGGACGATCACCGAGCAGGTGTGGAGCATGTTGTACCTCCCGTTATCCCGGTTCCTGCTCCAGAGGGGCTAGTCGCTCCTGGTCAATTCGCTCAAGAGCTTGCGGCCGCCATGGTCGAAGCTAGTCGGGGATTTGCCGCTCCTAGAGGTAATGCAGGTGACCGCACTCTTGATGCTTTGCGGGAATTCAGAAGGATGAACCCTCCCATGTTCAGCGGGGAAGGTGAGCCGCTTGAGGCTGACCATTGGTTAGTAGAAATTCGGATGGTATTCGACACATTGGGCATTGCAGAGGATAAGTTGCTTATTACTTTTGCGTCCTACCAGTTTTCGGGAGAGGCTATTCTGTGGTGGAGTTCTATTGTGGAGATGAAATGCGCTAGTCTTCTAGCCAGTGGAGACGCTGATCCACAGGCTATCCTTGATCCCATCAGTACTATGACATGGGCAGACTTTTTGGCTACTTTTGAGAACCAGTATTTTCCGGAGAGTTACAGAGATCAGTTGAGGGAGCAGTTTGAGTACCTAGAGCAGGGGATGATGTCTGTGTCCCAGTACACTTTGAGATTTCAGGCTTTATCTCGATTCGCGACGGACTTGGTCAGTTCAGAGGAACGGAAATGTAACAGATTCGAGAAGGGTCTTCACCCCTCTATTCAGTGGATGGTCATGGGTCACCGGATTAGAGTTTTTGCAGATCTTGTGGATTGCGCTAGGGCGGTAGAGCCCAAGAGAGATCATCATCAGCAGAGGGACTTTGCTTCGAGGGCAAGGGTGTGGGAACCTCGTCGACAGGGTTCCAACTCTAGCTCTTCTTCTTCGGGTAGCTTTGGGAGAAAGCGGTCACGAGAGCAGTCTCGCTTTTCCCAGGGTTAGAGGTCTCAGGCTAGTTCGGGTTCAGTACAGGGTCCGAGGGTGTGTCATCGGTGCCATCATCCAGGACATGTGAGGGTAGATTGCAGAGCACCAGTTTGCTATGATTGTGGCCAGGCGGTCCATGTGGTTAGAGATTGCCCAGAGAGGCGTAGCGGTCATGGTGATGTGAGAGTGCAGCAGCAGCAGCAGTCGCAGCAGAGGAGTGGACATCAGCGTCCATACCAGTCAGGACCTTCTGGCAAGGTCCACGCTTCTCGCGCTGGAGGAGTTCAGATTTCTACCAGACCTACACA
>NMUG010009321.1:0-11319 GCA_002855965.1 Monotropa hypopitys
CTATCATCTTTGGTAGGTGTCGTAGTGATCTTGTTTGGATGCGTGGGTTGAGTCAATTGTTGGACAAAGTCTAGGCACATTGAGTATTTATGGTTGCCATGTGTTCGATAGAATGTCACCGTGGATCGGATGGGATGATCGAGAGTTGATTCTTGTCAATTGTGGTGTTTTGGGTAAGTGTGATTAGATGACTTGATTTGGGATATCGCGGAGTGAGTTTATGGTGAGTGAGTACCCTCGTGAGCATGTCGGGATCATGTTGTCAAGTGTGAATGAATTGTGAGAGATTGCACCGTAAGGAATTGATTTGGGAACCTTGTGGATAATGTCATGAATTGAGGTGTCTTGAGTCTACTGAGATGTAAGTTGGTCATTTGTGGGCATTCGAGGAATTGTTGGTCACGTATGGTGTGAGTTAGTGAACTTTATGTCGAGACAAATAACTTGGGATTCTTGATGGACATTCATTAGATTTGGGTTGTCGAGTGGAACACTTGGTGGTGCGTCGACTTGAGACTTGTTGTGGGAAACTTGTGAATAGTTGAACTTGAATAACTTCTCTTCGGAATTAAGTGTGGAAAGTTGGGTGAACAATTGTTGGCCTTGGCACTAGGTGTTATGTGGACTTTGATTTAGCTTCGGGCTAGTATTGTTGAGATGATTGGACGGTTCTCCTAAATTCACCCAAAATGAAATACACGTAATGAATGCAATGAATTCCTAATACGGGGATGGATCCTACTAGGACCACTCTTGGGTAATCTAAAGTCCATAACTTGAACGAAATCTAACTAAGTTCCACCAAATGGTGAGTTTTGTGAAAAGTCCCAAATCGATTTGGAAATCCTATCTTTTTATAAAACGTAAGGATTTGGGAAAATGGTCTTGGAATTTATGTTTATGAAAACTCACGAACGATTGGTTGTTTTTGGAACGATGGAACTTTCTTGGAAAATGATGTTTAGGCCACGGGCCCTATGTTGGAAACTTGGAAATTATTGTTGGAATGGTATAGTGGGTTTGGCCCACCGACTCTTCAGAGTAGTGATGATTATCAAGTGCTTATTATTCAGGTTGAGGCCTTGGGATGTACCGAACGGGGTCTCCCACGACATTGCGCAATGGGGGTAGTACTAAACCCTCCCGACGGACGGGGAATCGAGGAATATACGTGTAGAGGACCGATCACCTCTATGATCGGAATGGCAAAGCACGATTGAGAATGTTTGACACGGAGGTGGGATGCCCGTGATACTTGGAACAAAATGTGAAATTGGAATACGTTGGCAATACTGAAAACAAATCCTTTACGTAGTGTGAGTCGACACTTGTCAATCTTTGGAAAAATGTAATTGGATTTGATAACACTTGGCCTTGGTACAATTTGAAGAGGAAAGAATGTTTTTGATGAAATGAAGTACTTTGACATCTCAATATCTCCCAATTTAAAGAACATCAAAATCCCCAATACTTTGGTATCACATTAAAGAAAAGAAAATGGGAAGGATTGTCCGGGGTTCCATGGTTTGTTTCAGTGGTTTTTCTTTGGCATTGGTTTTGAAAGCGTGGTTACGGTTCGATAGATCTCACGATGGTCTTGTACGATGGGTTTTGGTTTGGTGCTTTGTTGGGTGTCACTCTTAGCTTTGCCTTCGGTGTGTACTTGTGTTACCCTTCACTGTCCGCTTTACTTTTACTCGGGCTTTTCACTTAGGACTGCACGTTTCGTGCATGCCTTGTAGTCTTTAGCCGTTACCATCACTGAGCTAGTGTTTTGCTCAGACCCTCCACTCTTTCCCTCTCCAGGTTGTAGCAGCTTTTCTTGCAGGAGTTCTTGGAGAGTTGGCTTGCAGCTGATTCTGTTGGAGATGCTGACTTGAGTTCGTGACTCCCGAGGGTGGGTGGGACCCTCGCCTTTCTCCTTTACTCTTTACAGTTTCAGTTTTCAGTTCAGTAGTTATACTTCTCTTTGTACTTCGTTCAGTTGATATTGTATCATAAGGAAACGTAATGAGAATTTCTACTGTACTGCTTTTGTTACAACTATTAACTCTCACGGTTGTATTTAATTAGTGTTTCAAAAAAAAATGTTTCTCAAAATTGTGGGATGTTACACTCGCGTACATGAACCGAATATAAAGCGTATACCTCGCGTAGTTGTCGAAACCCCTTTGTCACGAACCGCAAGCTCGAGCCCGGGCCACCGCGTCACCACACACACACACACACGCGTCGTAGCCGCACACTGCTAATCGCAACTGCAGCCCACCTGTACCAGCTGCCCGAACCACCACACAGCCGCATCCCGCTACGCCGGGCTCTCCTGCGCCACCGCACGCCTTCCTCCACCGCATCACATTCCACCACCACCACCGCGCCACCGCTGCGCAGGTGGGGAAGGGGAGAACCGGAGTGAGAGGGAGAGGGGGAGAGAGGTGAGCACAGGGAGAGGAGGGGGGAAAAGGGGCCGCGCGAGAGAGATACAACGAGAGAGAGAGAGAGAGAGGGAGCTGCGAGAGAGGAGAGGGGAGGTCGAGCGGTGATCGGCGCCGGAGGGATGTAAGGCCGGCGGAGGGAGGGAGAGGGAGGGAGAGCTCGGGGAGAGGTTGGAACGGGGGGAGGCGGCGCACATGTAGAGTTACGGGAGCATTTGTTTTGGGGAAGAAGGTAAATATGGGGGGAACTCCCCTGACTGCTTCAGCATATATATTTTTTTGATTTTGTTTTATTTTGTTTTATTTTTATAAAAGAATTAAACTAAAATCATTTAAATGGTTTTATATAACCCATAACACTTTCGAACAACCCCCGACAACCGAGACGCAACCCGAATTCGAACACAAAGACTTGCCCGCGCTCAGAACACAAAACCTCACAACCCAATACTTCCCTCACTCAAACAGGATCAGTAGAATAAAATACGAGCCGTAGGGAACCGAACGACGATAAAATTAAATCCCAGAAAAAGATTTAATTAATTATAATCATTATTTTTTTGAAACGAAGGAAAAAATAACTAAAATTTTCGGAGTGTTACAAACTACCCTCCTTACAAAAATTTCGTTCTCGAAATTTCCAAGGTAGAAGAACCGAAACACGTCACGACGAGGAGGATAACGCCCAAAAGCACTGAACACTTGGATGGGTTCGCAAATGGAATCGGCAACAACAACGAGGAGGTTTTCAACCGAAACAACTCCACCAACGAACAAATAACACCAAAAGAGATCCGCAACCGATAACAACTTCACCCAAAACAACGCCCAACAACAACCGCAAACTAAACAAACCACCAACTTCCTTAAACGCGCAACACACTGCAAGGTAAGGAGTACGTCGCAAAACAACATGCCAAAGAAGAACCGATATTACACAAACAACATCGTCCTCGAGACAGTCAAGAGTTTCCAAAGAAATGGTTTTCGCGCAACCATAGGTTCTCAAACTGATCAAACAAGCTAGAAACGCGCATTTTCAAACAAGAATGCAGTACGGAGGTCAAACCGCAAGAATATCGCCCCAAACAAATTTCAAAAATTCCACAAAATTCTAGAACATGCACGACACAATGTGAACATGCCGGAAAAATTTCCGAGTGCCGAAACACCAAGGACACGAGGGGATACGGTGCGGGTACGCCGGTACGCGAAGGACACGCTGAGGACACGCGGACACGCCAATGACACACCGACACTCCAAGGATACGCCTAGGACATGCCGACACGGTAAGGATACGCCGAAGACACACCGGTACGGCAAGGATACGCCGAGGATACTCCGGTACGGTACGGATACACGGATACGGTACGGATACGATACGGACACGATACGGGTACTCCAATTTTTCCGAATATTTTTCTAAAAATTTTAGAAAAATAAAAGAGCGGTTTTCGACTATCGCAAAGAAGTCCACAATGACTATATTACCACGAACGCGCAAAACAATCCCAAAATAAGTTTTCGAACCAAGTAGGTATAATACAACCGACACGAAGCAGGATTTGAAAGTAAGACAACCCGCAAGGGATGATCCAAGTACCTGTATCCGACAAAATCTGATTCCAAGAAACCCTCTTAAGGGTAAAGGGTGAGTGTGATATTTACAATAAAAATTGTATGTTTTGCCTTACATTATGACATTGTTCACTTTGCTTTCGGTTATAGTTTGACATTGGAAATATTAGGAGTATGATTAGGAAAGAATGACTTACTTTCTAATTGCATGTGTTATTGTATGATTTATCATGTTGTAGTATTAATTGTGAAATGTGGTGAACCATGTAGAAATGATCAAATTTTCAATGACACTGCACGAATCCACACATGGAACTAGGAAGAAGTCTAAACTCAAGGATTTTCATCCTACCACCAAGCACAAACTCTACTCTCAAGACGCAGAGGAGTCTAAAAACCAACGAAATTAGAGAAGGTACACCAAGAATCACAAGAAACAGGAGCACGAGAATGCTCAAATCCTACAAACCATTAGGGTTGCCAGAGAAGAACAACACTCGACTTCCAATGGATTAGAGAAACTCAACAACCATGGGAGGAGTCAAAACATATTATCCAACCCTAGGACACAATTCTAGGCTAGAAAGGTACTCTATAAGCACACAAGAACGATCATAGCCGAATGTAATGACCCTGAGAACCCATAGAGACTAAGTGTCTCCCCATGGTCTAAGGTATTTAAGCCGAAAGCTCTGATACCAAGTTGTCACGCCCCAAATTTTCAAATCATTTGTTTTAAATAATCATAAAATAGTAAATGGGGAATTAACTACTTGCCATCCAGATACATATCAGTTGAAGTAATCATTACAGTGCGTATGATACAAGAAGAGATCATAAAAGAAATACAGAGTGCGGAAGACTAAATAAATAACAGGCTACTATAACTGAAAAGAAGTACAAGGAAAATAAGTGCAAAGGGAACCAAGGTAGCAAGCTCCCAAGGATCCAGCAGCAAGCCAGCTCCAAGTCCACAACCACAATGAGCCATGCAAACAAGTCCTGGAAAAAGGAAAGAAAAGATGGTATGAGCGAACCACAGCTCAGTAGGAAAACCTCTAACTACTGCCAAGCATACACCTGCGGGTGCGTGCCTAAGTGTCCACACACAAGTAAGAACAAGGAAAGGGAAGGAAATCCAACTCAAGTAAGGTGTGACCCAACCTCAAGGTAACTCAAACACAAGCACACAACCAACTTGTGAAAGCTAGGTGAGACTCCAACAATCAACCAATGGTAAAGGTGCAACCCAACAAGACTAACCGAGAGTGCAACTCACTAGAACCAATGTATGCGCTAAGGTGGACAACCTCCAACACAGTACTAAGGTGGCCCAAGAAGCCACCACATCAGGACCATAGCACCATTCTACCAACCAACCATCCAATCACCAAAAACATTGTTATGGATTCGATTCTTGTTTAACTTTGGAATAATTTGGAGATTTAGGTAGATTTCAATTATTAATCAATCACTCAAGCAAACGTGCCGCGGGTAAGGCAGCAACAACATCCTAAACCTAGATAGATACCAACATGAAAGAAACTTTGCCCGCCTAATTGCGCTGTGATAGTTGGCATCCTACGCACAACGACACACGTGCCGTGGGGAGGGAAGCAACAACATCCTTAACCCAGATAGGTACCGACAAGAAAGAAACGTCGCCCACCCAATTGCGCTGTGATAGTTGGCACCCTACGCACAACGAAAGACGTAACATGGGGAGGGCATCAACAACATCCTCAACCCGGATAGATACCAACCCAAAAGAAACTTCGCCAGCCCATTTGCTCTGCGATGGTTGGCATCCTCCCTATGCCGTGAAAAACAACAGTCTTTCCTCACATAATCATTATTCTTAAGTTGGGTGAAATGGAGGTAATGGATTGATGATTATAAGAGGGTGGTCCTCGTAGGAATCATCCCTCATGTTTGGCGTTCATTGAATACGTTGCATTCATCATTAGGTTTCTCAAATTACCAATCCTCCTTGACGAAATCAAGGGCAACAACCATCAAGACCAACACATCTCCACCGTTACGACACTAAGTGAGACCAAGGCTAACCACATGACGATGTGACAACGCCACCAAAGGAAGGTCGATATCCCAATTGCTCCTCGATGCACCCACGTGTATTGTTAGCCCAATTGCCCAACTAATACACCGCGAGGGGAAACCATCGAACGTGTGGTTCCCGACAATCTATAAGGGACCAATAACGAGGTTCACAGCCCAAATCCATTCCACCACTCATCCTTACCAATCATACGATAACCCAAGACCATAATTTCTCCACAATGTGACATACGATTCTAAGGAGAGTTTTATCGAACACTTGGTGCCCACTAATCTCTAAGGGATCCATGGTGATTGCAAGAACTCTAAGTGACCAACCACACATCCACACAAGTCCTACGACAACCCAATAAGGCTAAATTCTCCAAAACACGATTCAAGACTTACAAAGACATTTTGTCGAACACATGGTGGCCGAAAGCTCTAATGGCCATAAATCAACCAAACAACCACCGAGCTATACCCAAATCACTACTAACATAATCTATGACACCCACCAAGACAAATCCTTGGACACCTCAAACAAGGAAAAACCATAAACCAAGAAATTGATGGGAAAGGATTACAGAAACAAACCCTATGTACACACACATACATACAAGGGAGTAGAGAGAGATTTATCCACTGGAAATCACCAAATCTAGAAAGCCCTAGGTGAGGGATTCTTCACGACGGCACAATCCAAGCACACCAATACGAAGCTCTCGCGATGCTTGTTGACATTTGTGAAGGGAAAACCTTCAAACAAGCAAGGGAGAGAGATCAAATGAGGAGAGAAAGAGAGAACTCGAGAAAGAAGAGAGAGAGGGAAGACTTACGGCTGGGATGAAGGGGGAGGCCAAATGAACTGAGTTAGGGCTTCCTCTCCCCTAAAACATATATATACAAGGGCCAAAACGGACAAAAATACCCCCAACATAATTCCCAAACTTCTGCCCGAACAATATATTTCGATATATGCCAAAGGCATATATCGAAATACACTCTCATCTGCCTATCCCCAAACACAATGCATATCGATATGCATGAGCCTTGCATATCGATATGCAAAGCTCTCGGATCATCTTCACAACATGTGCATTTCGATATGCACCCAATGCATATCGAAATGCAAACCCCACTGCACAACTTCAAGAAGGATGCATATCGATATGCAAAGGTGCATATCGAAATGCAAGGAAGTCTATATCGAAATAAGCAATGCATATCAAAATATGCATTAAGGAAATTCGAACAGAGAGTTATATATTTTGATATACACCCAAGGTGAGCATATCGAAATGCTCTTCTCACATTTCGAAATAAGAACTGAAGGGAGGAGGACAGAACAGTTGCATATCAATATGCACCAATAGTGCATATCGAAATGCACACAAACGGGGAAAGCAGTCCTCTTGCATATCGAAATGCAAGAGGGGAATGGGAAACACCCCATATCGAAATGCAAAAGTGCATAAGCCCAACTGACCCTATGCTATATCGAAATAAGGCAAAAGGGATAATGACCATATATCAAAATACTGCCAAGGCAAGGGCCGTCAAAGGCATTCCTATATCGAAATAGAAAGGGAATAGGGGATTTAGATGTGGGGCCTCCGGGCCTCCTGACACTCACCTGAATCAACCCGAACCTTTCTAATCACCACCAATGGATACAAACGAAGAGTTGGCTTCCGAGAATTTATGAAATAAATTCAAATTGGAATATTTTGGGATTCAAATCAACCAAAATCAAACAAGGATAATTCAAAATTCCAGGAATTCCTTTTTTAAATTCTCAACCGTTACATGACTTGTTGTGGCTAGGCCAAGTTGTGGTTAGTGTTCATTCTTGGATGAAATATTGGCTAAGGGGATCTTCCTCGTGGTATTGTATTAAGTTAATGAGTGTGATTGAGATGAGACTGAGGGTAGTGGTACCCTATTCGTAGTCGGGTGCTAGGCCTTGTTGGTGCATTGAAATTTGAGGTTTTTTAGGATTCTTTTAGAAAGTCAGTGTGGTTTATTTTTGACTCATTCCATTTGGGCTTTAAGGATTAGGTGAAGTTGTGGTTGAGGTGAGTGATGAAGTTGAACTCAACTGGGGTAGTGATGGATGTAATTCTCGACGATGGTGGTAATCCCTTGGCGAGTTATATGGTTGTGGTATAATGAATAGAGATAATAGGTGAAGAACTGTACAGGTCCTTACTAGTGTGTGAATTGGTAGTTGTGTTAATGTATGGGTTGAGTGAGGATTTATAGGAAATGTCTTGAGTGACTCTCTTTGAGTTTCAGTTAAGAGAGGCAGTTAGGAGTGTAGAGTCTTGGGATGTGAGCCATGGTATTTGACTTGTATTTAGTCCATTTTGATGCTTTAGTTTATGATGTGTTGCTTCTAGAGATCGTGTTCTTTCTAGTCTTTGAGATCGCACCTTGTTCCATTATTCTTAGAGTTGGTGTCTTTAGTCATTACGGGGCTTGGATGTCCTTTGCTTGGTTTGATGTAGTCAAGGCGTGAGAAATTTTGGAAGATGATTGGGGTGTACTGTGATAGATTGAGGATCGTCGTGGGAATATACAGAGGTCAGGATAAGATTCGGTAGGACTTGGTGAGATGGTAAAATTGAATTGTGTTAATTCTTGAGGTGTACGTATTGGTGATGGGTATTGAGGGAGCCTTGTGGATTCCTAAGATCTACTACATAGATCATCTCTAGATTTGATGGTAATTTGGGATAACGAGAGAGATGAGGTGTATGTCTCCCAAAAATTTAGAGATATGTCTAAGGTACAGTGGTTGGGGTGATTGATCCAGAGTATGGATTCCCGTTTGGTCTGTTCTTGCTTTAATAGTAGGGATGTGATCGTATTAGTCTTAGAGGTGAGTATTTGGTTTGAATATATTGGTAAATAGGCACATTAATGTGCATGAAAAAATTATTGGGGAGTTTGCCTAGGAAAAAACGAGTAGCTAAAAGTTGAAGTTTGAGGTGGCGACTAGGATTTGAAGGTAGTAGTTGTTCCTCAGTGTTGGCTTATTGTTGTTGAGATATGTTTCATAGTAGAGTTGGTTTGTTCTCTTCCTATTCCTAATTGTATCGGTCATGGGTATCCATTCGTTTCATTCTACGCTTGATGTGCCTATCCTTGTTTTATCGAATGGTATTTCGGGTTGGTGACTGATATGTGTCCTTTTGTTGTTTATCGTTCTTTCCATCCTTTCGGATTGGTATAAGTGGAATACGACTCCTTCGATATTTGATTGAGATGTTTGGGGGAATATATTCTTGATCCATTCTAGCCGTATTGTGTGACTTGGTCTCTTTCGGTTCAAGAGTTGACTGTTATTTTCCCTTGATCGTCCTGTATGCCATCTAGATGAGAGTTGTAAAGATGGTGGTTGGCGACAATGATTGAATCCCATTGCCTTTGGGAGATTTTGAGTGACTCCTTTCAAGATTTATATGGTGTCATTCCTAATCAACATTGGATTCCTCTTGTTGGTTCGTGGGAATTGTCGATCTCATAGTACTCGGATAGACTATAGTGGGTCATTCTGTAATGACCCGCTCCCAACCTCCACAACATTGTCTGCTTTGGCCACTATGTTCCAGTGGACTTCCCAGGAGATCACCCATCCTTGGACTACTCCAGGATGAGCATGCTTAACTGGGATGTTCTAATGGGCTTTGACGCCCACACGACTTTTAAAGTCCTTGTGCAAGGTAGGTTCATGATCTATTATTTATAGCACAAAACTTACATCCACCAAGCAATGTGGGACTTATCCATTGACCCGGATCTCCCCTCTGGGACTCGAGTTGACACCTTAGACTAGGGTGTCATAATCTCCCCCCACTTCGACCACACGTCCTTGTGTGTGGTAAAGATTCTCCTCCGGTCCCACATTTCCAGTTGGTGCAGGCTCTGATACCATATGTAACGACCCGCTCCCACCCTACACAATAATATCCGCTTTGGCCACCAAGTCCCAATGGACTTTCCAGGGGGTCACCTATCCTTGGACTACTCCAGGATGAGCATGCTTAATTGGGATCTTCCAATGGGCTTTGATGTCTGCACGACTTTAAAAGTCTTTGTGCAAGGTAGGTTCATGATCTATTATTTATACCATATAACTTACATCCACCAAGCGATGCGGGACTTGTCCACTGACCCGGATCTACCCTCTGGGACTCTAGTTGACACCTTAGACTAGGGTGTCACACATTCACTATGTCTTATGTGCGAGGTGGCTACTCATTTCTCCTTGTTCCCTCCTAAAGTCCTAGAATTGTGAATTGAACCCATGACCCACTCTTGGAAAGTGTAGATGTGGAAGAGTTGTCCATTGTCATTCTACTGACTCTTGGATGTGATTGGTGAGATCCTGTGGGGTTCTCCCATTTTGCAATCATGTTCTTATCTCGTGCATTCTCACTCCTGTGCATTATTTCTCGTTGACGTATTCTTATTGTGATGTAGTCCTTGCAAAAATCAAAACTGATTGACATCTCCTCTTTGTCTTTGTACCCCCTCGATTTATTTTGAAAACCCTAATAACTGGAGTGGTCAAAAAAGGAATGTAACATTGGTGTGTGTTTTCTTTGAGTATCTTTTGATTGTGAGTGTGGGTGATAGTGTTGGTTTGAGGCATAATATGTGGTGATAGTGTGATTGTTGGTCAGTGAGGTATGGTTGTATATATTGTGCAGATACATTGAGAGTTCGGGTAAAACATGTGTCTCTTTGGTCGACTGTACCTATGTATATTTATTGATATTACCAAGTGTGTGTATAGTCCATGTCATGTGGTGTAGGAATGACTAGGAAAGGTTGATTTGAAAAGGCATCTGGCCAGCGCATCTCAAAACAAAATTTTCAGAGTCATTCCAGTACCGCATTAGGTGTGTGTGCAGGATTGGTTGTATGCAAGGATTGTTGTTCATTTTGAGTTTTTGTGAGGATTGTTGGATGTGGGTATTTTTTTGGGATTTATATATACACTAGCGTATTGCCCGTGCCGATGGCACTCAACAATCCAAAAACGCAACACAATACATAAATGTACAATGAAACTTCGGGCATTAGTAGTGCCTTTGTCACTAATTCGTGCCTTCGGCACATTGGAATGCCTTCGACACTCATGAGTAAAATTGAACGTGTTCGAAATACGTATTACTCATGTACGAAATAAAGTATATAATTTTTAAGTCAACAAAAATATTGAATAATTTTTTTAAA
>NMUG010009322.1:0-11319 GCA_002855965.1 Monotropa hypopitys
GGATGATTTGACAAAGGTGCATAAGATGATTTTATTGCTGACTTGCAGGAAATACATGAGCGGGTTCAGCAGAATTTGCGGGAGTCGTCAGCGAAGTATAAAGAAGCAGCTGACAAGAAGAGGAGATTGCTGGAATTGAACGTGGGGGATTATGTATGGGCTGTTTTGACAAAGGACCGCTTTCCGGTGCACGAGTACAACAAACTCGCTGCTCGAAAGGTTGGTCCCTATAAGATTATTGAGAATATCAATGCCAATGCGTATAGGCTGAAGCTGCCTAGCCATGTCCACACTTCTGATGTGTTTAATGTGAAGCACCTTATACCATACCGGGGAGACAGTTCAGAGGAAGAAGAGGTAGTAGCAAATTCGAGGTCGAATTCTTTTCAAGCTGGGGAGGATGATGCGAATAGCATTGCAGACGCTTACTTGGAGACCCGTGGACGACGATATGCACGGGCTGTTGGTAAAACGGGCATAACTTTGCCTGCATAATTCCGATTGGAGCCCATAATATATCGTTGGAAAGGTATCGAGAAGACGCACACTGCCGAATACCGCTATGCCGTATTCGATTTAAAATAAAATGTCAAAAACGCTGCTGACAGCAGCTTTGGGCCCATTCTTTGCACGGGGCTTTTATTTTGGACTGTTTTGTTTTGTTTTCTTTTAGCCCAAGTTGGTACCCGGTTTTTCCCGGGCCTAGGGTTTTAGCGTAGTCTATTTAAACTCTTGTTCTTGATGTAATGTGCACTTTGATTGAATGAAAACCCTATATTGCATTCCTGCACTTTCTTCCCACTCTTTCGGTATTCACTTCGAATCAACGATCGATTGATGCCTATCGACTTGGTATTCTTTTGAATCAACAAGTTCGTAGAAGGACTACATCTTTGTGTTCACCCTATTCCCTTGTAGCCGTCATCTTCCATTGACGACTGCATCAGATCCCAATATCAAATTGTATATTGATCAAGGTGATTTACTCCCTAATCCTGATCAATATTGTTGCTTGGTCGGTAAGCTAAACTATCTAACCGTGACACGTCCTGATATCTCATTTGCTGCTAGTATGCTGGGTCAGTTTATGTCTGTTCCACGTACTCCACATTGGGAGGTTGTTCTTCTCATTGTGGAATACTTTAAGGCTTATCCATCACGTGATTTGTTCTGCCGCAAAAGTGGACATCTCCGTGTTGATGCATTTACAGATTTTGATTAGGCAGGGCCACCATCTGATAGACGATCTACTATCAGATATTGTGTTTTCCTGGGAGGGAACCTTGTCAATTGGAAAATAAGAAGCTGTTAAGTTTTAGGTGTTTTGTGTAAATATTTAGGAGTTAAGGGGTCTTTGTGTATTTATTCTTTTTTCCCTTTTCTATATAATTGTTACATATTGTAATAAACAGATTATTGTGGAAATAGAAATGTTCTTTCATTCGAACATTGTATCAGAGCAACAGCCAGAACCGTAGCCGCCGCTTTTCCGATGGTCGCCTGGCCGGTTGTCACCTGAACTCCGGCATTTGTTGCCTGACCGGTTGCGTCTTTTCCAGTGGTCCTGGTCAGCGTCTCGCTCCTAGTCGGCATCTCATTGTTGGTTGGCATTTGTCACCTCGTTCTTGCTCGTCTTTGGTCGTGCCACCCATTCCACGGTCGCCATCCTCCGGCGACCACTCGCCACTATTCGCCGGCTTCTGGCAAGCATCTGTTGGCCTCTAGTGTTCTTCTTTCTCTGTGAAGATATCAGTGCTGGATGTAAAAACCATCTCGCGTCCCTCCAGATCGCAACCAGTCATCTTGGTCCTACGCATTATGTCTTTCAGGAACTGGATACACGATTGGCAGTGGTAAAGCTCATGTGGGCTTTTATTTTTTGGAATTTTCACCTAATCTAATTTGTTCACCTTTGTCTTGTGGTCAAGCTCTTGCCTCAGATACGGGTTTGGCTCTTCCCTTGTTACATCAGTGGCATCGTAGATTGGGTCATCCATCTTTTGGAATTCTAGAAAAATTGTTCCCTAGTTTGACTAAGCAATGTCTTGGAGTTAGTTCTTTTGTGAAGCTTGTGAGCTTGCAAAACATAAACGCTCGTTTTATGCTCCTGTCAATCACAGAAGTGATTTGCCGTTTATGGTTATTCATTCTGATGTTTGGGGCCCTTCTCCTATCACATCTCTGTCTGGTTATCGTTGGTTTGTGACCTTTGTTGATTGTTTTTCTCGTGCCACTTGAATGTATTTACTAAAGGCCAAAAATGAGGTTTTTTCGTGCTTTAAATCTTTTCACCAAATGGTGCGTACTCAATTTGATGCTAATGTTAAAGTACTCCGTAGTGATAATGGGACTGAGTATATAGATGGGACTTTTCGAGCATATCTTAATGACTCCGGCATTCTTTTTCAAACTTCTTGTGTTGGCACTCCACAACAAAATGGAGTTGTTGAATGCAAGAATCGCCATCTTGCCGAGGTAGCCCGCTCTTTATTGTTCACAATAAATGTCTTTAAACATTTTTTGGGCAAAGTTGTCATGACTGTGGCATTTCTTATCAATCGCATGCCATCTAGTGTTCTTCAATTTCAAACTCCAATTAAGTTTCTCCTAGGGTGTTCTCGGGTCTCACCTCTTCCACCCAAAGTCTTTGGTTGTGTATGTTTTGTTCATGCTCCTAAACACCCGGGTAATAAACTGGATACCAAAGCACACAAGTGTATTTTTCTTGGCTATTCTCCCACTCAGAAGGGTTATAAATGTTATGACCCACACTCTCGCAAAACGTATATCTCCATGGATGTCACATTTTGGTAAACCGAATCCTTTTACCCTTCAACCACTTCATCTCTTCAGAGGGAGAATAATAGACATAAAGAGATGAGGTTGAAAGAGCTGTTGGCATATCATACTCCCGAGTCGTGGCCTTGTCCTTTACCTTGTCATAATAAAGGGGAGAAAGATAAATTAGTGCAGGAACCTTTACCCGCACAAAGAGTGGAACAAGATGTTGGTGGAAGACTGGATAGGCCAAATTTGCAGACTTTTTCTCGAAGGAATAAAGGCGCGTCTACATATGCAATGCCACTTTGCCAATCTCCATCTCCTATTTCAGTTTTCGACCCTTCAGCTGACCCATTTGGTAATGATTCACTTTTTTCTATTGTTGATGATCTTGATTTGTTTCTATTGTAGATCATGCACTCAACATCCCATCTCTCAATTTATTTCTTATGACCGTTTATCTCCTTCGTATCATGCTTTTGTTTCGTCTCTTTCTTCTATATCCATTCCAAAGAATTGACAGGAATCATTTATGATATCTAAGTGGAAAAGAGATATGGTAGAAGAAATGACGACTTTAAAAAAAAATGGCACTTGGGAGCTAGTATCTCTTCCAACAGGGAAGAAACCTGTGGGGTACAAATGAGTATTCACTGTGAAACACAAAGTTGATGGGACATTTGAGAGATACAAGACAGGACTTGTTGCTAAGTGTTTTACTCAAACATATGGTATTGACTACGGGGAGACGTTTGTCCCCGTAGCAAAGAAAAACTATGTGCGAGTTCTACTCTCTTGTGCTGCCAATTTGAATTGGCCTCTTCATTAGTTTGACGTGAAGAATGATTTTCTCCATGGTGCGTTAGAGAAAGAGGTGTACATGGCTATCCCACCGGGCTTTTCTTCATCTTAGACTGAAGGAAAAGTGTGTAGATTGAAAAAGACCCTTTATGGGTTGAAGCAGTCACCTAGAGCATGGTTTGGAAGATTTTCAAAGTCTATGTCGAAGTTTGGTTATCGGCAGAGCCATGCAGATCATACTATGTTGATCAAGGGAGGTAATGGTAAGATTGCTATCCTTATTGTTTATGTTGATGATATAATAATGACATGCAATGATGTGGAAGAAATTCTTAATCTTAAGTCTAATTTGTCTCAAGAATTCGAGATTAACGATTTGGGTTCACTAAGATACTTCCTTGGAATGGAAGTGGCAAGGTCTGAGAGAGGTATTTTTATCTCCCAACGGAAGTGTATTCTTGATCTTTTGGAAGAAACGAGTATATTGGGTTGTAGACCTGTAGATTCTCCTATCGAAAGAAATCATCACCTCAGTGTTGATATGGAGGAGCGCACTAACAAGGAGAGATACCAGCGTCTTGTGAGTCGACTGATATACTTAGCTCACACTCGACCGGATGTTAGTTATGCAGTGGGCGTGGTTAGTAATTTATGCATGATCCTCGTACTTCACATCTAGATGCAGTGTATCATATCTTGAAATATCTGAAATCAGCTCCAGGAAAAGTAATTTTGTTCTCTAATCATGGTCACCTTCGGTTGGAGGCATTTAATGATGCTGATTGGGCTAGTTCCCTAGATGGTATGCGCTCTACTTCTGGTTATTGTACTTTTTTTGGGGGGGGGATTTGGTTACTTGGTGAAGTAAGAAGCAATCAGTGGTCGCCAGGTCTAGCGCAGAAGCTGAATATAGAGCTATGGCTCATGGCATTTGTGAGCTTCTATTGCTCCAAATTTTATTACGTGATCTTGGAATTTCTTATAGCGATCCTATAAAACTCTATTGTGATAATAAAACTACTATAAATATCGCTCATAATTCTGTTCAACATGACAGAACAAAGCATATAGAGGTTGACAAACATTTTATCAAAGAAAAGCTGAGCGCATGTTTAATATGTATGCCATTTGTGAGATCTGAAGACCAACTAGCTCACATTTCACGAAAGGGCTTAGCAGTTAGAGTTTCCATCCCATTATATTCAAGTTGGGCTTGATAGATATCTTCGCTCCAACTTGAAGGGGAGTGTTAAGTTTTAGGTATTTGTATAAATAATTAGGAGTTAAGGGGTCTTTGTGTATTTATTCTTATTCTTTTTTTCCTTTTCTATATAATTGTTACATATTGTAATAAACAAAATATTGTAGAAATAGAAATGTTTTTTCATTCGAACAGAAGCAAACATTGGTTGCGTGTTGTAGTGTAGAGGCTGAGTATAGAGCTATGGCCCACACTACGTGTGAAATTGTGTGGGTGCGTGCTTTGCTGGAGGAGATAAGTTTCAATGTGTAGTTGCCTATGAATCTCCATTGCGATAACCAAGTAGCAATTCATATTGCTCTTAACTCCGTTTTTCATGAGCAAACTAAGCATATTGAAGTTGATTGTCATCTTGTTCGTTTGAAGTAAGAAAATGGGCTGATAGTCACACCATTTATCTCTACTATACTAGTGCCCATCTTGTTGACATGTTCACCAAATCTTTGTTCAAGCAACGCTTAGAGCTCTTACGTACCAAGCTGGATCTTATTGACATTTACTCCCCAACTTGAGAGAGAGAGGGGAGTATTAGAGTAGTAGTGTTTTATTATATTAGTTGCGGTTTGTCCCACATTGGTTTGTTTTGTATTATGATAACATTTATTATAATATAAATAAGAGTTCTCAGTGTTAGGGTTGGAATAAGACCCTATACACTTTTTCCCTATCTTATAACAGTAGTGACATCACGTGTATACATGTCCTTAACCATATTGATATATGCCTTTGTTAAACTTTTTTTCTCTCTAAGACCCATTACATAATGTTACTAGACAATTTATCGCATGTTTTTTAAGTCTATAAAAACCATGTAACGTTCGACTAATCTCCTTATTATCTTGCTTCCACAGTTGATCTACGAGGCATAAAGCCAAATTAATTCTCTGACACATCATCATCATTCTTAGGGGATGCTCTATAATTCCTTCCCACATTTTCACTATAAGACTCATCAATATAATACCTCTATAATTATTGCTACTTTGAATATTTCTTATGTATAGATACTAAGATGTTCTCTCTCTACTCGTCACACATATTACTAGTTAAAGTAATCTAGTTGAATAGCTTTGTCTACCGCGACAATCCAATGTCACCAAGACGCTTTTATACCTCAAAAAGAAAACCATCTAGCCTTACTTGGTTTCATCCCCATCAGTGTAATCGTCACTTCGGACTTTTCTACTATGTGATAAAACATATATTATTGACTCTCGCTCCTAGGAGAAGCACCTAAATTATCTTCAGCTAGGTTCTCGTCATGTTTCTCATTTACTAGATTGTAAAAGTAGTTCTTCCATCTTTTCTTAATTTCGTGGTCATTCACTAATACCCTACTGTCTTCTAATCCAGTCCGGGTGGAAGAACTAGGACAAGAAACCTATGTTGGACTGGATTATATTGTTCTAATCCCATCACATTTTTGCACTACTGTCTTTCAAAGCCCATCTTGCTTTTAACATCTTGTCATTGAATAATTGCAAGTTTTCTCGTCGTAGACTGCACCATTTATTTCATGAATTTTTATTCCCTTTCATCATTCTTTGTTGACCTTCCCAACAAATATCTAGGATGAGAAACCTATGTTGTGTCACCAAACACTCTTTACGTATGACCTTACAATTTTTACATTCTTGGTAAAAATCACGCTTGACCATTATCTTGTTGCTACTAGCATGTTGGTAGGAAGCATATAAATTCAATATAGACAAATAGCAATTTTTGTATTGCAAAAATGGTTGGTTTTCAAAATTGAAAAAAAGTAATGCAAAACAGGTATGTACTCCAAATAGGAAATCATATCCTCTTTGGTATTATCTTAATGTAATGGTAGCAGTCATTGGGCCCTCATGGGTGATGGTTGTAGAGATGACTTCCATGTCAATAGTGTGGTAATAGCGGCTGGGTGGTGATGCAGATATGATGGGCTTTGTTGCAAACGGAATCATTATGCACGTTGGAGGTGATCCTGGTAATGGTTATGGCTCGAGACAACTTCGTGGTAGTCTAATATCTACCCGTAACTTTGTGCCTGACATTTGTGTTGGTCCATTGAAGATTGTGGTTTTAGTATTACAACCCAAAAATAAAATTGTATTATTATATATATTTTTATCATACTGTAGTTACTAAGTATTAATTTCAAATAAATATTTCATGTATTTTTGTTTTGGACATTTAGATCTTAATTCCACTTCCAAAGATGAGTTTTCCAGTTCGAATCTTTTGTTTCCAAAAAGCTCCAATGTATTATTAAAACGCTGCCCAAATAGTGCCTTGTTAAATTAGAAGGGACTCCGGGGTTCCAAAAAGGTTACTAATAATTAATTTGGCTCTCAAAAGTTGGTAATTCTTGATAACATGCACCACTTGGATAGCAACTGGAAGTGTGCAAAAGCGTCAGTACATGGTTGAGGAAGTCACCACTTCAATTGTCTGTTTGGTAATGTTTATTTTTGCTAGGATACTACCATAGCTGTTGAAGGGCGAACCCGACGTAGCGGTAAAGCTACCTCATGTGGCCTGTAAGTCACGGGTTCAATTCACGGAAACAATTTCTCTGCTTGCAGAGGTAAGACTGCGTACATCAAGCCTTCTTCAGACCCCACATATGCGGGTGCTTTGTGCACTCGGTCACCCTTTTTTACTACCATAGTTGTTACTTAAGACCAGTCTATTACCGTCATCCACCAATCGGGAAGGCTAGAGCTGCTGACTCTACCTCCTTTGCGATTACTGCCAACCCCTCATTCATATTTCCTACATTTCACCACCACCATTGTGATTACCCTAATTTATGAGCGCTCTTGCTACCAGTGCAAAGCCCATAACCACGCACTTTGGAAATCAAAATACCATCAATGAAATGTGTAAAATGCTATCCAAACGTGCACCATTTGTAGCAAATTTTCCTGTTTATTTTTGAAGTTATACTTTCTGGCAAAGAATCATTAATGGAAGCTGTAACATGCTGTTATGGGTTCCTTTTAAGATGCCTAACTCGAATATCAGTTCCTTTTTAGGAAGTAACTAAATAGGTATATCATATTGGAGGCATGTCATCTTATTTCCTGTATCTGCGCAATTTCAACATTGTAGTGGCCATGCAGGGATAATTTTTTTTCTGATCTATGCAGTAGTTATTATTTGTTTTGGAGAAAGAACTAATTCAAAATTTTGGGCTGGCAGGCAGCAGAGCTTCTAAGACACCCGCACCTCCAGCCTTACGTTCTTAAGGCTAATCTCAAACTTAATAGCGTCCGGCACAGTAGCTTATCAACTCACTGGCCTGAAACTGAGTACATAAAGAAAACTACATTTGCGAATCCAGACCATTTTCACATTTCAACGTACAAAGAAAAACGACATTCACTCAGCAAAAATTCAACTATTTCTGGAGCTGAGGAATACATGGCACAGTTGTCTGTTGGAAGTGTTCAAGAAGACTCTGCCTTAGATAGAAAAGTTATTTCAAAAGATGTTACCAAGACTCCAAGATTGTCTCTTGCAAAAGTTTTTGCCACCCCTAAGAAGCAAGCAGAGTTTTCAAAGAATCGTGAATCCGTAAATCACAAGAGCCACACATCAGTTGGTTTTGTCTGTGCACATACATTTCTTTGCACGTATCTACATATCATTTGTTTCCTTACTATTTTCTATTGTTAAATCGTCCAACTTAAAACCAATTGGCAATCAGTGGAGACAATGTCCAACTTATATACTAGTTTTGGAGGTAATAACTAACCAATGTGGGACAGACTAACATTCCCCTGCACGTGCGACTCCTAACCCACACGTGGAGAGGTAAGCAACAGATTCATAACACACGGATCATAACAAAATAAGGTGCACTTAAGACACAAATAACTGGGAAATTAGCCATAAGAGTTGTCCAAAAGCCTCCAAAACCCTAGTTTTGATACCATGTTAAAATATACAATTTAAAACCAATTGACAATGAGTGTAGAGGTCGCCCAAACTTGTATACTAATTTTGGATGTAATAACTAACCAATGTGGAACCTATGCAAACTGACATGTTTATTAACACTGTCACACCCCGTTCCACTTATAACATATATTATGTTTAGTGGACACGATAATGTGAATTACAGAAAATACAACTACGACAATTAATTATTGCCAACACCCAACTAACAAAAGGCTTTACAATAAAAATAGTTCCTCACGTCTAGTCCACAAAGTAAGACTTCTGACATATTACAACTTTTCCCCAAAACACAACTAAAAAGAGAGTACATAATAATTACAACCAGAAAATACCAAAATATACTCTGACTCCTCCAAAGCTCCAAGTCTGACACTGTAGTGGACCTCCAAGCTAGCTCAGAAATCTGGATTTTTCATGCAAAACAAATTACAGAAAAATCCAGGAGTGTATAAGTTATAATAAACTTTACAGAATAACAACATAACATAATAGGGTACATCATACTTAACTCAAGCAGAAACAGATATATCACAACAAAACATACATGGTACAACAATGATCCACAATCATAGAATATATACATATACAGAAGAAGAAATCAGATTCAACAACAGTGTTCCGTTGCATACTCAGAACAGAATCAGATATAGGAAAAACAAATATTGCCCCAATTACAAGCTTGCCTCAATCACACTTTCACATAACATATCAGAAACAGAATTAGAAACAGACAGACAACTGATGAATTCACCCCTATAGCGTGTATATTTTTCATGTCCAAACACGCCCTTAAATGCCTCTAGCACGGGCCCTAATCAGACACTGCTTTTCCCACTTTTCTCATGTTTCCCCACTTTCTCCAAGATTCCCTCACTTTCCTCATATTTCCCCAATTTTCTCAACTTTCCATAATTTTCACATGTTTCTCTAAATCACGCTTAATTAAAGCAATGGATCTCATAACAACAGAAATAAACACCTCCCCTCCTAATCATGCACCTAACGTCCTTCCAAAATCAAATCATAGGCCAAGTGTGAGTCATACAAAGGTGGTACGCAAATAAAGTCAATAACTTTTAAAATAACTACTACACTCACTGTATACCCTTAAGAGGGTTGACTTTGATTTGACTTTTTCGGATAAATGTACTTAGATGATTCACCTGAAACAAGTTCAATTATCAATACCAAATATGGATTTACATAAATAAATGAAATGAAAACACTTTATAAATTAAAGACACGTTCATTCCCTAAGTTTTCCATTTTCTCATATTTTTTCAAACCTATATGATATCGGTTACCTCATCTTATTCATGATATCAGTATCCCAAACAATAATCCTGATATCGATATCTGGAGTTTATGGCCAGATATCAATATCCCATTTGACCATGATATCGGTATCCCAGTTATATAACCAGATATCGATATCTAGAGAAATCCTAGGATATCTGTGAGGCCCCGACCCGAATAATTAAGTTTATTTTATTTTAAATGATTTTATTTAAATTTATTTGAGGCTAAATAGGAATAATATAAATAAAGTTTGAGCTTGATAGAAACAAATAAAGTTAAAGTTGAGCTAAGAGCCCAAGTAAAGAAGAAGAAGAGTCAAAAGAACCAAAGGTGTTGGAAAAGCCCAAGAAGAAACCAAGCCCAAAGACTGTCCGAATAGCTCGGGCCGGACCAGCCTAGGCCGGATTGACCCAGTCGGCCCAGTCGGAACAACCCAACCCAAAACCCCAGGCCGGACCAGCCCCGCTCGGCCCAACCGACCAGCCCGGACCCGCACAAGCAAACCGGCTACGCGGCAGCTCTGCCACACGTCCCATCCGGACTAACCCAGCCGCCTGACATGATGGGACAATACAGTCGCAGGTTGCAGGCTGACAGATCAGGTGCTCAGACCTGACCCAGATGGGAAAATTCCCTGCCCAGTTCGGCAGGACTAAGGAAGGGTCCAATCAACTAATTAATGATCCCAACTACCCCCAGAGCATCCGGACCCCTATATAAGCATCCCAAACCCAAGCATTCAAGTCCCACACCAGAAATGTCTTCCAAGCACTTATTCTAGAGAGAGAAAAAGCCATCCCCGAGCACTCAACCGTTCGGCACATCTGTTCGGCCAAGCCTTAGCCGACCAGTCCTTCTCCATTCCTTCTCCAAACAGCCTCCGGTTCACATTGTTCCACCCTTGTCCGGACCAGCTCTCCCAGGCTAACTTCAGCTCGGCCAGACCCTTGCCGGATCAGGAGCTTTACTCAGATATACTCAAAGTCTTTCGGTTCATTATTCGGTCTTATGTTCTGTTCGGCAAGCCCACTAAGGGACTTAGCCGCACTCAGCTCAGTTCGGCAGAGAACCCTTAGCTCTGCCGGAGCTCTCAACCTTAACAATTCAGTTCGGCACGAAGCCAAACAAGTCCGGTTTCTCTTTGGACTCGCCTACTGAACCTTACCTCAGCTCGACACACTTGCCCGGACCACTGCAGAACCTTGCTTATCCCTTATCATGCACTA
>NMUG010009323.1:0-11319 GCA_002855965.1 Monotropa hypopitys
TCAAGCCATTCATCCTAGACATATCCATTTGACGCTTAAGACATCATCAAAACACAACCCTATCAGTATCTGTCCAAGATACCGATATTCGAGAAACTCAAGATATCGATATCTTGAGCCTCAGAAAAAATATGAAGTTTTGAAAAATCATGTTTTTGAGAAAATTTAATATCAAATCAATATATTATTAGAGTATAAATTATGATATGCTTATTTAGCATATTGGGTGTATTATAGGTGTTGGTGAGCCTTCGAGTTTGGCTCAGAGGAAGGAAAAGCAAGTCATTTACAAGTTTTTTTCCGATTGTGATGAGTACTTTTATGAAATTTATAAATTAAAGTAGTTTTAATACTTTTATTAGTATAAAAATATGTGTTTTGAAAATGGTTGAGAAACTGATAAACCTATGGATCATTTATATATTGAAATGAGTTATTGTTGGGGGCCGAACTAAAGAGAGGCCGGAGTCACGACCTCCTCCAGGAGGATCGCAACACAAGCCAGCTATTAGGGGGCCGAGCAACTAAAGAGCCGACGACAGGAGCTCCCCGGGGCTCGCTCCGGCACTGGAGCCTCACAGCCGAGGGATGGCTCCCAACTAGTAGTATAGCCAGCCGAGGTCATGCGACCGAGCAGAGGCAAGGGCCGACAGAAGGGGGCTTTCCCAGGGTTTACTTCGACATGGAAGGTTTACTGCCTGGGGACAGCTCCCTACCGATGATTCACCGTACCGAAGGGTGCCCCTTCGGTCGAACAGGACAAAAGCCTCGATTGCAGCAAAGATTCCCTCAGAGACAGCATCCCGGGTTTTGCGCACATGACAGACACATGCCTGACACGAGGATCAGCTTTTCCATGATTCCCGCAGCATGCCAGACATGCTTTATCAGCTTTTCTGCCGCCCAATGCTGTCAGGCGCCGCCGCATGACACTGTCAGAGCCGACCTATCGGTCGGATGTTCAGGCGCACAGAGGGGACAGGTGCCCTGCCCCATGACGCAGCACATCATCACACTCGTGCTGAAGCGTGTGTCTTTTACTCTTCAATGGTTCTATAAATAGAGGGAGCATTCAATGCAGAGGTACACCTTCTCTCACTAGCCCAAGCTTTGCCTATTTGTTTTCTCTCTCTAGAATTTCTTGCTGACTTAGCCATCGGAGGGTCCATCGACGACATTCGCTGGTAGCCTAACATTTCCTTCTTTTGCAACCACGTTCAACCGCTCATCTCCACCGCTAGCAACCGAGAGCCACCGCAAGCAAGGCTTACCCCCCAACAATTGGCGACTCCACTGGGGATTCCTTTCTCAAACTCTCAAATCTGCGTTGTAGCTTGAAGATGATTTCCAAGGACAACCAATCTGATGGCCAAAGGAACAAGCGAAAGGAAGTTGCGAGGGCAGGGGACTCTGTTCTCCGAACCCCCGAACGTACCCGCGCCGACGATGCCAGCTACCGCACCAGTGAATGCCCTGACCCTCCAGCCAAGCTTACTACTAGGCAGTATATCCGTCAGCTAGAAGGCGATCTGGGCCGAAGGGATTACCAAATTGATGCCCTCGTCCGCAAAATGACCCTCCTAAGGGAGGCCACTAAGAAGAAAAGGGCACCGCCAAGCCGTGCCGAGGGGGATGACCGAGAATATCAAGAGCCTTCTCAGAGCAGGAGCAGGTCTCAGCAAACCAGCCCCTTTGTTTTGAATAGACTAGGGGGAAGGGAAGAAGAAGTCCCTGCCCGGCAGAGGATTAATGAAGATCGTCGCGTCAGGCGCCGAGTCTCGCCTCCCCAGCATAGGAACGAATGTTCGGTCGAGAGTCGTCGGCCACCTGTCTTCGATCGTCTCGGTCCAAACGCAGTTCCAGCAGCTCAGAGACCGCGCCCAGCTAGGGAGCAGTCACCACCCAGGCGCTAGAGGTACAGCAGCCAGGGAGATAGCCAGAATCCTTACTCTGAACAGGAGGTTACCCACAGGAGAGGAAGGGACGTCCTGCCAGCTCGGACCTATGAGCCGTGCCGACAAGACAAAATCCCTTGCACTCCATTTTCTCTAGAAATTGAAGCTGCTAGACCGCCGGCAGGCTTCTCTGCCCCCAAATTCAACAAGTATGATCCCAAAATAGATTCATACACCCACATCGTGCACTTCAGGCAGACGATGTCCCTCTACTCAGGGGAGGATGCCTTGATGTACAAGCTATTTCCATCCAGCCTAGGTGAGGTTGGGTTGCTTTGGTTTGACCGATTGACGGCAGGGTCCATCTCCTCATGGAGAGACCTTTCAACGGCCTTTCTGGCTCGGTTCATTACCAGCTCCAGGGTGAAAAAAGAGGTTGATTCCCTCCTCGGCCTTCGGCGAGCGAGGTCAGAATCTATGTGCCAATACGTAGCCCAGTATTGGGACCTCTACAACAAGATTGAAGAATGCGATCAAAAAATCGCAGTGACGTCATTCAAACTCGATCTGGACCACTCCATCCAAGAGTTAGAAATTTTGATGTTGTTTCCACCGGCCACCATGAATGAGCTCATGGCCAGGATTGAGCTCCATGCCAAACTCGAGGAAGCTAAGGAGGAAAGGAGCAAGGCCGATCAATGCTCCGGCCATGGCTCCAACAACAATAGTGTGGTCAGAAGGAAGGAGACCAACACTGTCCAACCTGGCGAGCCTCGGACATACAAGCCATACAAGTTTGTGGCTCACACAACCGTCTTCAAGTAGCCAACATTTATACTCCTTCGCAAAATCGAAAAGGAATCATTTTTTTAGATGGCCGGAGAAGCAGTTGGGAGCTTAGAGAGGCGTCAGCGACAAATTTAGGTGCTCCTATCATAGGGAAAAGGGTCATCTGACAACTAACTGCCGGGCCTGCAATGATTTCCTTGAAGAGTTGGTCACTGCCGGGCACCTTCAAGAGTATGTCGATGAAAAACAAATGACAGCATCATACCGAAGGAAGATCCCAAGTCGGCTCTGCGAATTATCAACGTGATCTATGGGATGGTGGATCATCGAAAGGAGGAGGAGCTTCGGTCAGAGCTCTAACAGATTGAGGCAAAGGAAATCCTTGTCGTCCAGCCCATGCCGAAGAAGCCGAAGTCGGACTCCAGGTATTCTATAACTTTCTCAGATAGAGATTCAGAAAGCGTTCAGCACCCTCACGACGATGCGCTAGTCGTCACCCTATAGATTGCCGACTGCTAGGTCCGAAGGGTCCTTATCGACCTCGGTAGTTCGGCAGATGTCATGTACTATTCTCTGTTCAAGAAAATGGGGTACAAAGCAGAAGATTTACTACCGACCGACGTGCCACTAGTAGGATTCAACGCGGCCTCTGTCTGGCCGCTCGGAAAAATCCTTATTCTAGTGATGATCGGCTCGGTCACCACCGAGGTGGAATTTGTGGTGGTCGATGTGCCCTCACCCTACAACGCTATCTTGGGCCGAACCTGGGTCCATAGAATTAAGGGAGTGGCCTCCACTTACCACCAGGTCATTAAATTCATCGGCAGTAGAGGAGTGGAAGAGCTCAGGGGAGACCAGACCTCTGCGAAGCAGTGCTACATCGCTTCTGTCAAAGGGAAAGTCACCTATGAGCAGATCTATTGGGTGGAGGATCCAGATCAGCCGGTGTTGGAGGACGTCGGTACAAGTGCCTTGGCTAAATCCATTGAGGACCTTGTTACCGTCCCTTTGAGCGTCGATGATCCGAAGCGCTTCTTTCTTGTCGGCTCCCAGCTGGTCGAAGCTGAGAAGGAGGATCTCATCAACCTCCTGAAGAAAAATATTGAAGTGTTCGCTTGGACACCCTATGAGATGCCAGGTGTAGATGCAGAGTTCATCAGTCACCACCTCAATGTCCGGCCGGAGTGCCGACCCGTCGTTCATAAGGCTAAATGGTCGGCAACGGTCCACGCCGATGCAGTTATAGAAGAGGTGGACCGGTTGACCGAAGCCCAGGCAATTAGAGAAATGCGCTACCCCATATGGCTAGCCAACATGGTGGTGGTAAAAGAAGAAGACCGACAAGTGGAGGGTTTGTGTAGACTACACTAACCTCAATGAAGCTTGCCCAAAAGACAGTTTCCCAGTCCCCAGGATAGATCAACTGGTCGATTCAACGTCTGGACATCCCAGAATGAGCTTTATGAATGCCTACCGAGGGTATCACTAGATAGCGATGTTCGGCCCAGACCAAGAAAAGACAGCTTTCATCACTCCTAGAGCTCTCTACTGCTACAGGGTCATGCCTTTCGGCCTCAAAAATTTGGGAGCAACCTTCTAGAGGATGATCACTATAATATTCAACTCTCAGCTCAGCGACATCATGGAGACCTACATCGATGATATGGTAGTCAAGAGCAGTGCCGAAGAGAGACACCTGGCAGACCTTCAAACCGTCTTCAACGTTCTCAGGAAGCACAAGCTTCGACTCAATGCTTCGAAATGTGCATTCGGTGTTCGCTCAAGCAAATTTCTGGGCTACCTAGTCACACGCCGAGGCATTGAGGCCGACCCATCACAGATCACAGCCATCTAGAAGTTAGAGGATCCCAGGACCCTCAAAGAAGTTCAGAAGTTGGCAGGAATGACGGCAGCCCTCAACCAATTTATCAGTAGATCCTCAGATAAATGTCGGCCATTCTACGAAGTATTAATGAAGAACAACTGACGGCACTTTCTCTAGACCGATCAATGGAGAGAAGCTCTCGGCCATCTCAAGGAATATCTCTCCTCGGTTCCCCTTTATTCCAACCCAATGCCGGAGGAAGAGATGTTCCTCTACCTAGCCTTAACTCCACATGCTATCAGCTCAACCTTAGTTTGGCAAGAAGGGGCCGAGTAGCTCCCAGTTTATTTCTCAAGCAAGTCTCTCATCAGCGCAGAAACCAAGTATCTTCCTCTCAAAAAACTTGCCTATGCTCTGGTTATTGCTTCCAGGAAACTTGCACCGTACTTCCAGGCACACACCATCGTAGTTTTTACCAATTTCCCTCTCCGGACCTTATTAAGACGGGCCGACCTGTCTGGTCGGATAACTAAGTGGGTCATTGATCTCGCGAATTTTGACATCAAATTTCAACCGAAGACAACTATCAAAGGTCAGATCTTGGCCGACTTTATTGCCGAATTTTCTCCTCGGCCAGAAGATCCTCAGAACGAAGAAATCATGGCCGACCATATCCAACAATAGTCAGTGCCAAATCAGGACTCGTGGAGGATGTTTGTCGATGGCGCCTCCAACTACCGAGGGAATGGGGCCGGAGTCGTCCTCATCTCCCTCGATGGCATCATTCACGAACATTCTCTCCGACTTAACTTCAGCGCTTCCAACAATGAAGCAAAGTATGAAGCCTTGATAGCCGGACTGAAAGCAGCCGAAGAGTTGGAGATTCAAAGCCTCGAGGTCTACAGCGACTCTCAGCTCGTAGTCAACCAGATCAACAACAACTACAAGTGTCGAGACGAGCGAATGGGAAGCTATATGAAGAAGGCCAGAGAAATGCTGGGGTTGTTCAAACAATTCCAAATCCAGCAGGTCAGCATGGAACAAAATGCCCACGTCGACACTCTAGCAGGGATAGCCTCGACAACAGAAGCAAGAGAGCAGAGGACAATCAGCATCGAGAGCCTGGATCATCCAAGAATAGGGGCGCCAAAGCAAGCAACGGTCAACTTCATCTGCCAGGGTCCAAGTTGGATGGACCCCGTCATCTCATTCTTGTAGGACGGCTCTCTACCAGAAGACAAGAGGAAAGCCCACCGAATCGTCCACAAGTCAGCTCAGTTCTGGCTGGGCCCTCAATCAAAACTCTACAGATGATCGTTCTCGGGGCCATACCTCCTATGTGTACATCCAACGCTGGTAGAAAGAGTTTTGCAAGAGCTCCACGCCGACAGCTGCAGAGCCCACATAGGGGAAGATCCATTGCTTATAGGGCTATCTCGCAAGGGTATTAGTGGCCGAAGATGATGGAAGAAGGGGAGAAGATAGTCAGAAAATGTGACGCCTTCCAGAGGTTCTCCCCAATTATCAGACAGCCAGCTGAAGAGCTAATGCCTCTGACCAGTCCATGGCCCTTCGCTCAATGGGGCTTGAACATCGTCAGCAAGCTCCCTATGGCACTAGGAGGTTTTAAATTCTTAATCACTGCCACAGACTACTTTTCCAAGTGGGTGGAGGCCGAACCGCTAGTCACTATAGAAGAAAAAAGATGTCAAAAGATGTGCTTGGAAAAACATAGTCTCTCGCTTCCCCTACGCATTCATCTCGAACAACAGCACTCAGTTAGTGGGGGACCTCTTCACCAATTTCTGTATCGAGCACAGAATCAAGTTCTACAATTTCACCCCCACTACCCACAAGGCAACGGGCAGGCCGAAGCATCCAACAAAATGATCGGCAGCGGCATCAAAAGAAGACTTCAAGCAGTGAAACGAAAATGGGCCGAAGAGTTTCCTAGTGTTCTGTGGGCTTATCGAACCACTCATAGATGCTCTATAGGACAAACCCCATTCTCACTAGCCTTCGGCATGGAGGCAATCATCCCATTGGAAGTCGAGTTACCAACCATCCGGACCGAAGCATTCGACGAGCCAACCAACAGTGCAACAATTCAAAAGGACCTAGACCTGGCCGAAGAAAGACGAGATTCGGCCAGGATCAGACTAGCGTCTTACCAGCAGGGAGTGGCAAGAAATTTTTCACGGCCGGTCCGACCAATGGCCTTCAAGATTGACGACCTTGTCTTGAGAAAGGTCGTGGGAAATAAGAAAAAGAGTTCAGATGGCAAGCTCGGACCCAACTGGGAAGGGACATATAGAGTGGTCGGCCAGGCAGGGACTAGGGCTTATCGACTGGAAGAACTAGATGGCACTCCAATACTGAGGCCGTGGAACGCTACAAACTTGAGGCTGTACTATCATTATCCAACATGTAATCTGGCATAGGGCCCCCATGAATCAATGAATTTGCTTTTCTCAAAATTCGTCTTAGATTTTGCCTATCTTTCCCCTCGGTGGTTTTGCCGAGGCAGCTTACAGTTGCCGTTCATCTATAAAACGTGCATGCAGTTCCTCGGTGGTTTTGCCGAGGCAGCTTACCGTTGCCGTTCATCTATAAAACGTGCATGTAGCTCCTCGGTGGTTTTGCCGAGGCAGCTTACAGTTGTCATTCATCTATAAAGAGTGCATGCAGCTCCTCGGTGGTTTTGTTGAGGCAGCTTACAGTTGTCGTTCATCTATAAAACGTGCATGCAGCTCTTCGGTGGTTTTTCCGAGGCAGCTTACAATTGTCGTTCACCTATAAAACATGCATGCAGTTCCTAGGTGACATTACCGAAGCAGATTACAGTTGCCATTCATCTATAAAACGTGCATGCAGCTCTTCGGTGGCATTGCCGAAGCTATCACCAAGTTGTCAATTATGTAAAAATTGTACAAGTGTCACCTCGGCGTGGAGCTGGAGCAACCAATAAACACAAGCAGTTATAATGTGCTACCGAGCCGAGATCAAAGCTTTGTCATAACAAAACCTTTTCCTCGACTGGGGGAGGAAGGACACATACTCAGCATAAAAGAAGTAGTCGTGCAAACGAAGTTATTCATTTAAAGACAAGATGGACCGGCCACAAATCGGCTCGGCCTAAAAACATCAAAAGCAAAAACAAAAAAGATGCAAAAGCCACATCAGACAACCGGATTCGCAGGATCGGCCACAGCAGGGTCGGCCACAGTAGGAATGGTCTGTGTGGCCTCGGTCCCAGTAGCCTCGGTTCCAACGGCAGGAAGCGCCAGCGGAGCAGATCTCAGCCAAGCTCCACCCTTGGCCAACCTCGTGAGGGGGATTTCCCCCATAGCCGAAACATGATCTTCAACTCCTATTGAGACCATGGCACAGACTCAACCCTTCCTGAAGAGCGTCTCCCTCAGCCGGATCACCTGATCGCGATAGCTCGCTCTGGACTCGTCAAAACCCTAGTTGTAGCACTCTTCGGCCTCGGCAGCAGTCTTACTCTTCTGCTCCTCTAGCTTGGCCTTTAGCCAAAGATTCTCACCCTCCACGACAGTAATGCGAGCATTCTTGGCACTCAGCTCAACAATATTTATTTGGATAGTTGTCTCAAAAGCCGTGGCCTTATTCCTTAGCTCGAGCGAGGAGCTCTCCGCCTCCTCAAGCTTCTTACGGCCTGCCTTGGCCTCTCTCTCAGTAGCCCGACGAGCAGCCTGGACATCACCAATGCGTCGGTCTACACCGGCGCCGACAGCCATCATCTGCAAAGAAATTCAAGGATCATTACAACCGTGCCGAAGTGAAAGATGGAGTGTGAAAGCAATCAATAAATGGTCTTACCATGGGGGCATGATACATCATCCTCTGGAAGCAGGTCCGGGGCCCTTTGGGAAGCTGCTCCATTTCCCTCGGCAGGGTGAAGGCCTGGAGCAGCACCATCGCCAAAGCCGGGTGATCCACCAGCAGGTCGCCCTCAATGACCTCGACGCCCTCATATGAGAGCTTGGGCGCCCACGCTTGCACTACCCTCTCAGAAAACCCTTCCGTCTCAACAGTCGTAGGATCTGGAATGGTCGTCTTCTCTGTGGCAGATGCAGAGTGTTTAGCAGGGGTCACGTCCTCAGACAGCCTGGGCGTCTTCTGTGCCCAAGCATCCTTCAGCCGGTCAAAATCTCGTATGTTCTGCTCTGGCCTGCCGGTACCTCCTTCGTAATAGCCACTACAGGCTCAGCTTCTACAGCAACAGATTCGTCGCCGAGGACCTCTTCCTCCAAATCAATAACTCTCCGGGGTCCCATATCTTCCTCGGTTGGGAGAGACGAGGACAGTTTGGCAGGATGTGAATCGTAGGCTTCGGCAGAAGTTGGCCGAGATCTAAGAGTGTGGGTATACGATGGCATATACCTCAGCAAAGTTGGAGCCGAACTCCGTTTCCTGGGAAGCTCACTGGTCATCCGGACTTTGTCGGCGTCAGCTTTGTTCTTGTAGTTGCTGAGAACGCCGATGTCTGCAAAAGAAGACATAAAATCAGCAAATATCAACAGAAGAAAAATATGCGATCAGAGGAAGTAATGCATACTTGGGGCGCCCTTTCGGAAAGGAATAGTGAGGTCCTCTACCGGAGTGAAGAAATTGTCGAAGACGATCATGACGTCCTCGACATACTTGTCGGAGTCCGGGAGGTCAGCGATCAGGCCGGTCTGGGAAGGTCTCCGGCCCAGGTAGTACTTCTTTGACGACTTATTAAATCCGACAAAGTAGTAGACGAAGACGTCTTCAAGCTCGAGTCTGTCTTTCTGAGGAAGGGTTCTGTTCAGCTTTGCCACCCCTACCAAGATCCGGAAAGTGTTCACCATCACTTGGGACGGTGTAATGCTGAGCTCGCCAAAGAAACGAGTCAGCCATGGGTGAAGCGGGAACTTAAGCCCTCCCTCTATGGCGGCAATTGTCACGCTCCATCCCTGATAACTGTAAAGCCAGCTATTAAGAGATGACACGTGGCAAAGCATCTACTAAACACAGACCATGACACGACAACTGAAATAAAACTCTACGGATCTGATTATAAATCTCAGATGATACAGACTCCAATAAAAAAATAAAAACAACTCTGGACAACATGTCTGATACAACTCAACTCATCACAACACCTCAACAGGTACAACAACTCGATAAACTCAAACAACTAGAAGCAGACTCAAAGCTGAGAGTTAAACAATCTCCCAAATAAAGAAATAAATACAAGACTCAACACTGTTACACAACTCTTACAAACTCTACTACAGCTGGACTGGACTGAACTATAATGTGGACTCTAGCTCGAACACATAAAAAGAAAGGCACAAGCGTGCATCAGCGACGACGGCTGGTGAATATGCATAGAAATACATAATAAAGATAAGTACAAGTAACTAAGGATCACTATTTCCAAAATATGCCTTTATGTTCTTAAAACTCATCTTTAAGTAAATAAAAGCCTTTTTCCTTGTATAAGTTATAACACTGAAAAACATTTCACATTTCCTTTCTTAATATCCTCTTCTCAAAACTCTTTACTTTTAACACACACCAAAATCCCATTTTTCTCATATTGAATTACCAATTCCGATTGTCTTTCATATTTGTATAAAAACTTTTTTCCAAAGATCATCTCGATCAAACCATCCATCTCATTTCAATCCCATCTCATCTCAATAACTATAATAGCCAAGGGTCATTCAAATTCGCTGACCAGCGTTATAACAGATCTGTAACCTCGTATATCATTCCCGATAGGTACAGGGGATATGATCCAAGGGCCACTCGTAATATCGTCCCAGTGGTAGGGAACAACAATCGCTTCTACATTTTCCTTGAAGCTAGGCACAACGTCCCTACATTTGCCTTGGGACTAGGCACACCCCTATATTAGCCTTGGGGCTAAGCTACAAGGCTATAATAGCAACATCAATGTTTATGAACATTCTTTCATTCTCTACTTTCAATAACTCTTCCTTTCCAAAACTTTTTCTTCTTCCAAAATCATTCTTTAAAACCATTCCATATTCTCTTAAAATCATCTTTGTATTCCCAAAATACTTCTTCAATCATTTCCACTCAAAACCCCTTAATATCATCTTAAAACTCAAGAATACATCTTTACAATACATTTCATTTCAAATCATTTCATTGAAAACCAACATTTCCTTTAAAGTCACTTTATTTCATAAAATACCTCAAATCAACATCTTTTAATCAATTTCCCCCAAAACCAACTCTTTAAGATATTTCACAACTTTCTTTCAAGAATTCTTTTTAAACCCTATCTTCTTAAAATATTGTGATCCATAGGATTTATAACATTTTCTCAACACTTTGTAAAACACCCATTTTACTACTAGGAATAATATATAGCTTATCAAAACTATACAAATCTATATAGAATATTCACCTTTTTGACGTTTCCTCCAAAATAGTCCACCGGCTCCTCAAATACCTAACAAAGCCCCAAATAATTCATATAAGATTCTGCCAAATATAACCTTCTGAAATATATACTAAAATCCCAAGTTTTTATCATTTTCCAAAATTCCATATTTTCCCCGAGCACAATATATCGGTATCTTTAACTAAAATATCGGTATCTTTAACAGAATCCAAGATATCGGTTTGTAACTTCTCAAGATACCGCAGTTCAAACTCTTAAGATATCGATATCTTTAATTAAGATATCGATATCGTTAATTAAGATATCGGTATCTTAATCAAGATATCGGTTTCTTAACTTGACCAACTACGGTTTCTAGCTCCTCTGCCTAAGATATCGGT
>NMUG010009324.1:0-11317 GCA_002855965.1 Monotropa hypopitys
ACAAGATACTACATCCATTATGTGAGAGTCTGAAACTACTAAATCAAGTTAAATAGACACCAACCTAACAAATAGCTTTATATTATATGTGAGAAATAATAAACCAACAAACAAACTCTTGTAAAGAAGAAATAATAACAAATTCTTGAACTATTGATCCCTCAATTGAGAATGTACCACAGTGCCCTAAGCTAACTAAATAAACATACTTAAACAAGTAAAATTTCCTTTAACATATACACACTCCAGTATTACTGACCTTGATGCAGAAAAGTAAAGGAGAGAGAGAGAGAGAGAGAGAGAGAGAGAAAGAGAGAGATGTGGAGGCAGGTGGAGCCTTTATCACCAACGAGACACTCGAAAACAACTTGAGACTCTAGCTAGCTGGTGGTCCGAGCTTTAACAGAGAGAGAAGTGGTGGGAGAACAAAAGAAGAAGCAGAGTGCCGATATGGCACAGTATCAAGTACTTTTCATCTTATCAAAGGAAAAGTCAGCTAGTTATATTCATAGAAATGAGAAAATAACCTACAAGACACTATTTGTACTATAGTGGGCTTTACTTCATCCCAACACTGTGAATGCCAACAATAACAAACTGTTATGCTTATGTGTCAGCTTTTGTTCCACTGGGCTCTCATTATTTGATATGGTATACATTCTTTTTGGATTGACAAGTGACTGTTCAGTGAATCCCAATGAAGATTTTCTTTTTTTTTCTCTTTGTCCGTATTGAATTGGAGTTTTTCAGAAAACAAAAGGCCTACACTAATACATTCTTTCTATATTACTGTGGAAATTATATATTGTGCACATGCTGGGTACCATTAGGTCTGGATTGAAATGTTTCTTCTGTCTAATATAATTCCACAAAGTCCTTATTAATGTTTGTTCAATGTAGGATTTTTGCATAAACATAAACGTATTGAAATCTATGAACAATAAACACATCGAATTCTATGTTGGTGAATAAAAATAGTTACCTAGGTGTCTAATAATTTGCTAGTTTAAGCTTTTAGATGAATTGATGATTAACAGTTTGATAATTTAGTGAGCAATCTGAAATTGACAATGCATGAAGCACCTGCAAAGACACATATAATAACTTTAGAAATAATTGTTAATTAGTATGACAACTCTAACACTCAAGAGCTTGTCTAAGCTCATATACCGACTTTGGAGGTGATAAAACCTTTAAAGGTCTAATTCGGATACTATATTAAAACATTCAATTCAAAATCAATGAACAATAAGGATAGAGACTGCTCAAGTTTATATACTTATTTTAGAGGTAATGATTAATATGAATGCGAGATTAACTTTAACATCCTGTAGTATGAACGGCTTGGATAGTTAAATGAAACCATTATGGGTCTCATTTTAGACCATTAATTGGATCATGTGAGTTATATCTGGTGGTACCTAAATTAGCAGTGTACACAAATGAGTTCCCAACAGCATTATTGAATTTGTACAGTATCCCTCCAACAGAGCTACAGAAGGAAACTCTTAATTAAGAAACATTTTCCCAATCTGATCACCACATTTTCCTCTCCTGCTAACATACTCGGTTTAATTAATTTCTGACAAGATTGGGATAGTGCAAACAGAAGTAGAACTATACAGAAAAGAAAGAAAAATATAGGAAAAAAGATAACATACCACATGAATATTTTAAAAGGCTGGTTGAGTTAAGTTGTTTGAAACCCTTGAAAATCCAAAATCAGTCGAAATTTTTTAGAGAGCCACCGTATCGGCATAGCACCGCCTCCCGTATGCGGACTGAATCGGAAGCCGATTATGTAACCGCACTTAAATCAAGGAAGTGGAAACATATACTCGACAACAGACAGAAGATTTAGCCGCTTCGTGCATGCAATGATGGAGGAGAGAGAGAGAGAGAGAGAGAGAGGCGTGCAATGGTGCCTGTTAAACATGAGTGCAATGTAACTGTTGATGAGACGTACCAGAATGAGTCTCTTAGTCTCGCCATGACAGAGAGAGAGGATTCTGTTGGTTTAGTCAACAACATGGTAATGTATCAAGAGAATAAAATGATTAAACTGCTTGAAAAGAGAAGGATAAGGAATTACAAAAAAGCATACTCATATTTTTCTATTCGATTTATTTGCCCGAAGAGCGTTAGGGAGCAATAATAAAGTTCCGGGTGCGGGTCTCTCTGATTCACTCAAAACATGAGAAATACAACTGGTGGTGGCGGCGGTGGCCAAGCCTTTAACGTATGCTCTTACAACATCTGCCGATCCATTATTCAGCTGGACACTGCTCACTTTAATAATTAGAATTATTCATATTTTAAATCATTTTGACATTATCAATTATATAAAAGAACATAATTGATGATGTAGGTTGGACTTGGAGCCTCATACAAATAATAACCCGTTAATATACTATAAACTAATTTTTAGGTTTTTTTATAAAAAATTATCTCATTCGGATAAATGTAACTATTTAATCTAAAATGATTAAGAACTTATGTCTAAAACGTTTGAATAAAAATCAATCATTTTAGATAAAACAATTAAAGTTATTCGAATAAAATAATTTTTTATATGATCGAGAACTGCAAAGGGATCGGTCTCTTGAATATCGAGACCGATCTCTCCATGATCAGTGAGCTTTGCTAGATGAAACTACCGGTCTCTCGAATTTTGGGAGACCGGTCTCTCTTGAAGAAAACCCGAAATTATTGTTTTTTAAGGTAATTTGGTCCAAGACTTGTGGGGGGTATTTATAGGATTGTATAATTGAAACTAAGAATGTTTTTACTTCATTTTTATCATTGTATTAGGGTTTTGGGGGTAGAGAGCTTCTCTCTACCTCCCTCCATCTTCTCTCTTGATTCTCTTCAATTTCCATGGAGCTTTGTGAGTTTTTTCTTAATTAACATTATAGCTTATCTCTTGTTCTTTCTATTTCTGTATTTTACTTCATGTCTTGTGTTTAGATAATGTTTGTCATTTACATTTCCATTGCTATAGTTGTTTGTAGTATAATGGAGGGCTAGCCTCCCCGTGTAGTCATGGATGGTTAGCATTCCTTGACCTAGGATAGTTTTGATTTCACCCTTGTATGTACGATCATGTGGTGACTTGAGATCTCCTTGGTTCCTAATTTCGATCTTGACTCGGCATTGTTACTCCTTGAGTGTAAGTTGCCATTGACGTGGCCCTTGCATTGCTTGGCGCTATGGCACGCCAAGTGCTCGATAAAATGTCCATGTGAACTAATGTGCCTTGAATTCACTCTTAATTCGAATGATGGATGTCTTGAGGTTATTTAGGAGTTGGGAACATGTGGTTCTTATCATAGGTCTAAATTGAGAGTTGTTATCTAATCGATAGGATGTCGTCAATCCATTGGCATTCTATGCCCTTAGCGATGTCACTCTTGAGGTTATATGCATTGTCTAATGAGAACCGAATCCTTGCTCCCGTTTCATCTCTTGACTCCCGTGAAGTCAATTCTTCCTAGGTTAGGTGTTAGTTGCTATATGACCATGCAATTTGGTTAACTAGATTTCATTTGATTAAGTTTAAGATTTAGTTCTTAAGTCTTAAACCAAAATCAATTCAAGGGTTGCGTCCTTCCGCTAAAATACCCACAGGAAAAATCCAAACCTCTTAACCAAGCGAAAATCTCTAGACTCCGTCAACTCTCTGTGGTTCGACCTCGATCTTGCCACTCTACTAGCTAGAGTAGTATTGCCGTGTTTTACAAATTATCTTTTGTCTAGTTCTCCGATTCCCGTTAACTAACGACGCGGGAATCGCGCTAGCAATAATCTTCCATTGGTTTATATAATAATGCATGGGAAGACGGGTTGGAATCGACTCTTGGTAGCCAACGGGGGATGGAGGCTCTTGAATGCCCTCAACTTCTCTATAAGAATTAGAGTGGTCATCCCACTCTTGATATAAAGATTCGGGGAATTGAGGATTCGATTTCATAATCTTCCATTGGTTTATATAGTGGTGCATGGGAAGTCTCTCATATGGGCTAGAATGGTAAGAGTTCCCATCATAACTCCGCTCATCGTAAGGATAGCTCCCATTTCTTGCTCTTCCACCAAATAGTCATCTCGGTAAATATTTGAAGATTGGCGGAAGTTCATTACTTTTTTTTAAAATATAACAAAAAATTCAATCAATCACTTTACAAAATTCACAATAGATCATCGTAGTCCCCGGCAACGGCGCCAAAATGCTAAATGCAAAATCCGAGTCGTTGAATAACCGGACTTTGGTCTAGTGCATTTAAATTTATAAAACAATAACAAACTACTCTAGCTAGTAGAGCGGTAAGTCCCAGGTCGAACACAGGGACTAGTCGGATCTATTTCTAAGTTTTGTAATGTGGGAAAAGGATTGAAGTTTGTAAAAAGAAAATAAAATCTAAAAATCCTAAAACCGAAAATATGAAAATCCAATTTTGAGAACAATTAAATTAAAGCTAACTTTTAAAAAAAAAAATAAAAGGGGAAAACTTGATCTTCACTTCACACTTAAGATATCGGCGACTCAATTCAACTTAAACACGAAACATACCTAAGTAGCAACATTAAGGCATGTTTCAGAAGCTATTCAATAAAAACCAACTTCGTTCTTATAACTCAAAATATATCCACTGTAGCAACATCGGGATATATTTCGGAAGATTTTATTTTAAAGAGCAAGTTTCATTTTATAACTCAGGATATACCTACAGTAGCAACATCGAGGTATATCCCTGAAAGTCTTCTATTAAAATACTTTTTCGTTTTATAACTCAGAATATGGCCACAGTAGTGACATGGGGGCATATTCCGGAAAATATCATCGTGAATAATAAAACTCTACACAAGAGAGAACTCAGTAGCAACATCGATTTCTCTCTTGGAAAATCTTCTTAGAAAACAAATGAGCAAAGAACGAACTACAAGAATAACGAAGTAATAAGTTGAATCAAGTCTCTTCTATCCTAAGTGATCCGCTTGGATCAAGTTTCTAAGAAAATTAGCCTAACATGGTAAAAAGATCAATACTTTGAATCGAAAACACCACTTACCATTAAATACGGATTAAACTTACGTTAGAGAAGCAAGAACAATCAATAATCCATCCAAAAATCCATTCGAATCTCAAAGAAAATCAAAATAGGGAGAAAACTCCATAGCCACCACCAAGATCCATAATATCCACCCTAGACCTAATTTGACCCCTAAACTAGGTTAAAGATGATCAAAATATGATTAAAGTCCCCTAAATACGTTTACAAGGCGAGTTTATATAGTCCCGGACCTTAAAATGTCAAAATACCCTTTTTAATGAAGCTGTCAGAATTCGCGCGTCACGCGTAACCGGTTACGCCCAAAATGCGTAACCCATTACGCCCCTTGCAGTATCTTCATTTTTCCTCGCGCTGGGAGCGTAATCGGTTACGACAGCGGTTACGCAAGCGGTTACACAAGCAGTTACGGTGCGTAACCTCTGCGTAACCTCTGCGTAACCTCTGCGTAACCTCTGCGTAACCTCTGCGTAACCTCTGCGTAACCTCTGTAACCTCTGCGTAACCTCTGCGAAACCTCTATAATTTGGCTTCCTGATCGGGCATTCCCATCCTTCAAGTCTCAAAACTTCAAAGTACTCCGAAAAGTGTATAAACGGGGGTTAAAACTTGAAAAACACAAAACACTAGAAAAACAACATTAAACGCAATTATGTACAAAATAAGAGTGAATAAGCAACAAAACATGATAAAAAAGGAGAAATAGACGTGCTAAATATGCAATTTAGTGTGTCTATCAAACATCCCTCAATATTAGATAGAAATTCGGAGGGATAGAGACTGATGAGACCGTTCATAAGGAGATATCTCCATCAGTATTAATGGTCTGGAGGATGCCAGACTAAAATAGATCCCTTTATAATCCATAGAAATCCGGAGGGATAAAGACTGAGGAGTCCGTTCATAAGGAGATAGCTTCGTCAGTATTAATGGTCCAAAGGATGCCAGACATAGATACCTACAGGTGGTACCGTAATGAGGGAGGGGTGACAGACTCATGCGGTGGTGGACGATAGGTTATAATCAAAGTCCAAAGTTGCGTTTGCCAGAGCCATGGCTACCGGAGTGACCGGACCCTAGTAGATGATCCCGTAATAAGGGATGGAGGTGCCATGCTCATGCGGTGGTGGACGAAAGGTTATAATCAAAGCCCGAAGTTGTGCCTGCCTGAGTGATCAGACCCTAGTAGATGATCCTGTAATGAGGGATGGAGGTGCTGGGGTCATGCGATAGTGGACGGCATGTTATAATTAAAGCCCGAAGCTGCGCCTGTCGGAGCCATGCCTACCGGAGTGACCGGACCTTGAATGGTCCCGTAATAAGGAATGGATCCCGTAATGAGGGATGGAGTGCCGAGCTCATGCGGTAGTGGACGACAGGTTATAATCAAAGACCAAAGCTGCGCCTGCTGGAGCCACGCCTACCGTAGTGACTGGACCCTAAATGGTCCCGTAATGAGGGATGGATCCCGTAATCATGGATGGGGTGCTGGGCTCATGCGATGGTGGACGGAAGGTTATAATCAAAGCCCGAAGCTACGCCTGCCGGAGCCACGCCTACTGGAGTGACCGAACCCTAGTAGATGATCCCGTAATAAGGGATGGAGGTGTCGGGCTCATGCAGTGGTGGATGGCAGGTTATAATCAAAGCCCGAAACTGCGTCTGCCAGAGCCATGCCTACTGGAGTGACCAGACCTTGAATGGTCCCGTAATGAGGGATGGAACCCATAATGAGGGATGGGGTGCCAAGCTCATGCGGTGGTGGACGGCAGATTATAATCAAAGTCTGAAGTTGCGCCTGTCGGAGACACACCTACCAGAGTGATCAGACACTGCTTCGTACTGCAGATGTTGTCGGAGATGGTTTGCCTCAAACTGATCCCTTCCTTTCTAGGGGGAATCCCACCTGACCCTGCCATGATTTGTAAAACAGAGCAAATATGAATGGCAGTAAATAATTTTCATTAATAAATTAAAAGAATAAGTCATTGATCCCTCTTGGGAGTACAAGTATCCAGAGATGTAACCGATCGCTTATGGGATAAGTAGGATGTTTTCCTCTGCTCCGACTACTGGCCTGGGCTGCTGAGCCACTTCCTGGGTCTTTTGTATGTCGATCCACCGACCGAGATGACCCTGCCAGACTAGGGATTCCATGTAGGCCTTGAATGGCTGGCAGGAGTTGATATAGTGCCCCTTATCCTTGTGATAGGTGCAGAATGCGCGTCCAGCATAGTTGGCATATGTTCCCATCTTTTGGTCTGGACGCCTGTAGAAGGCCAAGTCTAAGATTTGCTTGAGAACCATGTATTGGCTCGGAGAAGACAGTCACCCGGGCCACATAGTCCTCTAGTTTTGGTCTCCAGATCTCTCCTGCTTTCACCACATTTATCTGTCGACGGGGAGCAAGTCCGGGGGACTGAAGCGAGCGTCCAGATGATCGTTGGGTTGTACGGTTAGCCAAGAGGTCTTTGAGCTAGCAGTACTTTTCCACCTTTTGCATGAGGTCTTCTATATCCTCCGGAGGGTTGATCATGAGCTCCCAGAAGATAAGACTGTCGGTGTCAAGCCCTATTTTGAAGGAGGTTGCCGCAATGTCCTGGTTGCAGTCCTAGATTTCATTATAAACTTCCCAATAGCGATCGGCATACTGCCGAAGGGACTCTCCATGTCGCCTCTAGAGGCTGATAAGGGCGCCAACTTCCTTCTTTTGGGTGGTGCTCGTGACGAAGCGAGCAAGGAATGCCCGCTCTAGATCCCTGAAGCTTCAGATGGATATTCTCGGGAGCTTATTAAACCACATGGAGCTCTGAGTTCCCAGGCTTGTGGGGAAGACTTTGCACATGACGTATTCATCGGCCGTATAGAGGGACATGACCTGTCAGAAGTAAATAAGATGAGTATAAGCGTTAGTTTTGGGCTCATACCTCACGAATTTGGGCAGATGTAACCCAGACGGGATGGTCTCCGATTCGATTGTACGGTAATAGGGAGTGTCACTGAGTTTCCCAAGCCTCGTGTCCACGTTCCAAGGGGCATTCACTAGTGGGTCCTCCAGGGTCCAGGTCCTCTTGTGCCGTCGACGCTCTATCCTGTCATTTCTGTATGGAGAGAGGGAGGTGTTATGTCGATGCCTGTGCCGGTGGCCCCTCTCCGGGATCTTAGGGGCTTGGTCATGCTTCTTTGGTCGGACGGGGACGAAGACCCCGTGGTCGTACACATACAATGTTCCATCTGATGCTGCCAAGGATCGGGCACTTGGAGTGGTCTCACCATCTCCCTATATATCGAAATATTCCTCGTGCCCCGTGGCTGGCTTCCGCGACGGGTCTGCTACAAGCTTTTCCTTTTCGGGTCTATGCTGGCTCCTTTACTCGAATTTTGATGTTGCATAGGTTGCTTGGTGGGGCGGCTGGATGAGTCTATCCACCTGATCCTTGAGTAGGGCTATCTCTGCATTCTTCTCCCTCACCATCATGTCCATGACGGAGGCCATGTTGGAACTAGGTCCGACCAGGGGATGGCCGGTGAGTGGGTCGAGTATCCCTACGGACACGTGGGGCATTACTGCTGCCGACGGTGGATTGGCCGTGGAGATCTTAGTATTCATTGGCAGGGATGGGTGTTCGGTTCTCATGGATCAGAAAAGATTCAAAACAATGCTAGAAAGGCCACCAAAAATCTAGAGATGATCACAGTCGTCCAAAGTAGAGTCGCCAATTGTGGTAGCTGTTTTCCTTCTTGAACCTTTCTAACGACTGGCCTTTCGGATGACGGGTCGGCTGATAGTTGGGTGGTCCGGAAGCTTGAGTGGGTCCCTGCAAAGAAAGAGAGGGGTCCTCCTATTTTGATCCTATAAAACAACGGTTAGTTCCTGCCGATTAGTTGTGACCGATGGGGCCTCCGATGCTTAAGTTAGTCTCTTTTTTTGAAGAAGAAGACAAACGATAGCAAGGCCAGACAGTTCTTGTCGGGGATCAGATCTCTTGAACAATATTCTTTGAGGGGTATTTATAGGGGAAGGTTGACTTGGAGCTCAAGATTGGCACGTGAATCGCGCGTCGTGGGCTCCCCCGTGCGACACTGGGCCCGAATGATGCATGTGGTGGGCCAAATAGGTCAGTGCTGTTGGTGGACCGGGTCAGTCGTACGGATGGGGGATCCACGAGTGGATATACTAGGCGCTCTGTGCTGGGTTATGTCGGACGGTGGACCCTCCGCTAGATAATTGGTCGGCCGGGAGCCGTATCCTTGCCACAAGGACTGCACTGATGCTCTACCAATCGGCGTGGTAGCCAGAGGCCAGTGGGTCGTCTATCTGACAAGTCCCGGATTGCTTCCTTTTAAATGTATATGATATTATGCCGAAAGGTACTTGTGGACAACAGGTCCAACCCTTCGGTCGTAGGGAACTCACCGAAGGTCCGTGAAACCGACAGGTCATGGCACCAGAGGATCCTCAAGGCCCGAGAGAGCGCTTGACTTTTAGTGACGGATTCGATCCCTCAAAGCCAAAGTCTGACTTTTAGTTCCTTAATTTCTCTACCCTTGGTTGTACTTCCTTTGCTTCATATTTTCTTTTCTGCACTTTAACTTTCATTTTTACAAATAAAGATGTCCTTGGAACATTAATTCCCTTAAGGATAACTTTCTGCATTTTGATCCGCACTGCGGCTACTAGGTTTCCCACCATGTTTTGAGCTTTGGGCCATCTTGGGGTTTCCCACCCCCTAAAGATGGCTTTTTAGCTAAGTACCATTATGGCCCTTGGGTTTCTCACCCATTTTAAGCCTTGGGAATCTTGGGATATTGTCCCATCAAAGATGACTTTTTTGGCTAAGGACTACTGTGGCCCTTGGGTTTCTCACTCATTTTATGTCTTGGGGTATCTTGGGACATTGTCCCTTCAAAGATGGCTTTTTCGGCTAAGGACCACTGTGACCCTTAGGTTTCTCACCCATTTTAAGCCTTGGGACATCTTGGGACATTGCCCCCTCAAAGATGGATTTTTCGGCTAAGGACCAATGCGGCCCTTGGGTTTCTTACCCATTTTAAGTCTTAAGACATCTTGGGGTATTGTCTTCTTAAATATGACTTTTTTGGCTAAGGACCACTGCGACCTTTGGGTTTCTCACCCAATTCGATATCAGTTCCTTGTGTTTCTGGTTCCCTAAAGGTTCTGAGCTCGAGAATAATGATCTTGGGCCTTTTTAACCCATTACAAGTATTCTCTACTTGGGACCATTGTCCTAGAGTGAGGAAGTGAAGGCTTGGTAAGAATTTTATTCCTTACTCCTTGCTTCTTGCCGAACAGTTGAGAGTCTGGCTTGAGAGAAAAAGGACTTTTATTGCATGACATCTTGTCAATACAAAATGCTGATTACAACTTTACTGAAAGAACTTCTTTAAATTTGAGACATTCCAGGTGTGCAGGATCTTGATTCCATCCAGATCTGTTAGTTTGTAATCCCCCTGGCCTGCCGTCTCAATCACTTCGTAGGGATCTTTCCAATTTGGCCCGATCTTTCCATTTGCAGGATTCTTTGTGCTTCCAAGGACCTTCTTTAAAACCAAGTCACCAACTCCAAATTCCCTTGGGTGTACCTTTCTGTTGTCAAATTTGGCCAGTTGTTCTTGATAGGAGGCCAGTTTGACGAGTTCTCTTTCTATCTTTTTTTTTTTTTTGAAAAGTCAAATAATTTATTAATTATATGGTAAATATACAATACACTTCCTAGGGTATCCAACCCCATTAATAGCTCATAACAGCAACATCACAACGAAAGAGCAAAAAAACCATAATAACCAGCTACACCCTTATGAGCACAAAACAAACATCAGCCACATTAAAAACGAAATTAAAAGAAACGAAGGTTTCAAACTCCCGCCTAAACAACTGAAACAAAAAACGAAAGACAAGACTGCTTCCATGGAAACCCTAATCGCCACCGCTTCACACCCAATTTCCAGTCGAAGCATCAAGCCTCCCGTCTCGCCACCCCATCTCGACACCACTTGACAAACCAAAACCTTCCAACCATCAGACCTGAACTGCCGCCATCGAACCCCTGCATCCCGCCCACTCCTCCATGCACCCGCTGCCACCGCACCGCCATCCACTACCTAGCTGCCAGCCATCCTTGCCGCCAGACTCGCCTTGAGCTCCGGCACTCTGCCTCCACCTCCTCTCCCACGCCGCCTCAACTGAAGATTCCTATCCAACCCACCGCCATACCAAAACATCAGGTGTC
>NMUG010009325.1:0-11317 GCA_002855965.1 Monotropa hypopitys
ATCGAATTCCGAACAAAACCCAGAAATAGGATCAAGGCATGCACTAGTCGCATCTTGAAAAAGAAAACTTGGCCTTAACTTGAAGTTGTATGCTTATATATATGCATTGTAACCATGTCTAACAGCGACTCTAGCAGCAGCAACGACGACGGATACTCTAGTAACGATTCTATTGGCCCCAATAGGCTAGGACTGCACGAGGTGGCACACGAGGAATAAGAAGTAGATGAAGCCATTCCAGAGCAAACCTCTCAGACGCAGTAGATATGACATCCAATGTCATAGCCCAGGTTGCAGTGCAATTTGAGAACGAATTTGAACAGCAAGTTCGAGTCATAATAGACTATCACTCAGGGCTCTGGGAGCGTGCTTACGCTATGTCCAGAGAAACCATTCAAGAATGGAAGTTTGGACACCTAATAGAAGGGGCAAGAAACTGCGCCCAACAGAATGAATAAAATGAGCCCCAGGAACCGGAACCAGAGTTTGAGCCCCAGGAGGAGGAGATGGAGGAAGAAGTGGCCCCCTCGAGTGGCATATTGAGGACTGGGACCTTAACCTATTGGATGAGATAATGGACGAACCTTTTGACCTCGAAGAAGACTCTGAGGATGAACGAGAGGAGTGGATTTATCCTCTCTATGAGTGGCCTAGTGACTTGGATAACGAGTAGTACCTTAGCATCCTGATAGTTCTGGAGTATTTTGTAGTGTGACCTGGACACACCTAAATCTAAGAATGAAACAGTTGCCTTATGAATGAAGCTATCTGCCTTTTCTATTCTTATCTTTAAATTTCTGCTGCATGAATCTTATCTAGACAGAATGGTTAACACAAGAGCCAATGGGCAAGCAGGAATCAGAGAAGGATGTGATGAAGTAAGCGAGCATCGTGAGATGGTGAGAATGCTGGTGGGAATAGTCCAAGCCCAGCAAGAGACGACCCTCCAATATCACAACCAACAGGAGCCAATGGTCGAACCTCCACCAGTCCTCGACGAAGAACAAGTTGTTAACCCCGCTCAGCGAGCTGCCAACATCGCAGCTGTAAAAGAGTTCCTCAAACTAAAACCCCAACCTTCAAAAAAGGAATGGATCCCATAAGTACAAGCAAGTGGATCATTGTAATCGAGAAAAACTTCCAACTTCTGTGATGCTCGGATTAGCATAAAGTGGAGATTGTATCCTACTTGTTAATAGGAGAAGCAAGCCGATGGTTGGACCTGAAGAATGCTTCGGAACCCGAAATGACTTGGGCAAGATTCTTGGAGCCTTGTAAAGAGAAGTTCATACCCCGAGCCATGCAAAATGCCAAACGCATGTAGTTGGAAAATCTGAAGCAACATGGATCCATGTCAGTAGCATACTATGAAGCGGAATTCACAAATCTCACCATATATGCACCTTATCTTGTGGCCACAGATGAAATGAAGGCATACCATTTTAAAGATGGTTTGAAACCCAAAATCCGCACGGTCATTTGACCCCTCCAACTGCCCACCTACACAGATGTCCTTGATCGAGCAATCTTGGTGGAACAAGATATTGACGAAACAAAGTGCTACCTAGAGAGAAAGAGGCAAACCAGAGCCAAGGGAGGACGAGCCATCCCAAGAGAGCAAACTTCGGGAGAAGTAATAGAGGAAGAAGTGAAAATAAGAGAAGACAAGCACTACCATGCCCGACTTGCGGGAAGATGCACCAAGGTGAATGTCGCCTAGCAATACAAGTGACATGTTTTGGATGTGGTCAGAAGGGACACTACAAGCAAGAATGCCCGAATCCAACTACGGGAGAAAACAAAGTATCTATCAGAGCCTCCAGAGTCAATCCACAAGGAAATCACAACAACGGCAACAATCAAAGGAAGGACGAGCATTCGCACTTGTTCCAGGAGATCCCAAAAATGACGACAGAATCGTGGCAGGTTGAATCCTCATCTGCAATATCCCTACCTATGCTTTGTTTGATTCCGGATCAACACATTCATTCATTTCTAAGCCTCACATCGAAAAGATTAAAAGAAATCCTAAGCCCTTGGGTTACAACCTACTAATATCTCAACCAATAAGCAAGAATGTTCTGTGTTCGTCGATATATAAAGATTACGATGCTTGCATCGGGGGAGTATCGATGCCCATAGACCTAATCTCTTTGGCCATGGCACACTTCGATGTCATCATTGACATGGACTGGCTGTCCAAATTCAATTTCAAGATTAATTATGCTGGAAAATTCATCACCTTTATAGAATCCAAAGGTGGGGAGTCAAAGCTTGTAAGAGAGAAAGTCGTGTCACTCCCATGGTTTGTATCAGTAGTAAAAGCTCAACAACTTTTGCAGAAAGGCTGCAGAGGCTACCTCTTTAGTATCTCGACAACTCTAGAAAAAGATCTTTCAACCGCCAATATTCCAGTAGTCCATGACTTCCCAGAAGTATTCCCAGAGGAATTAGTAGGAATGCCCATCGATCGAGAAATAGAATTTTCCATTGAAGTCGCACCCAGGACGCAGCCCATTTCCAAAGCACCCTATCGTATGGCACTGACAAAATTGAAGGAATTAAAGACACAGTTACAGGAGCTGATCAACAAGAGTTTTATTCCACCTAGTTCATCACCTTGGGGAGCCCTAGTCCTGTTCATTAAGAAGAAGGATGAAACCATGCGTCTATGCATCGACTATCGAGAGTTGAATAAGGTCACCATCAAAAATCGGTACCCGCTACCTTGAATATATGACTTGTTCGACCAACTACAAGGAGCTTGTGTATTCTCAAAGATCAAACTTCGCTCAGGATATCACCAACTTAAAGTCAAAGCCGAAGACATAGATAAGACGGCCTTTCATATGCGATATGGTCATTACGAATTTGTTATCATGTCCTTCAGAGTAACCAATGCCCTAGCAGCATTCATGGATCTCATAAACCGAAGTTTTGCTAATTATCTCGACGAATTCATGATTGTATTCATCGACGACATTCTTATCTATTCAAGAAATGAAGAACAATACACAACCCATCTGTCAACCGTCCTGCAAACCCTGAAGAAGAGGAGACTGTATACAAAGTTTAGCAAATGTGAATTCTGGCTCAAGAGTGTTCATTTCCTCGGGCACATCATCGACGAACGTGGAATCTCAGTGGACCCCTAAAAGATCAAAGTTATCATTGATTGGCCAATACCGACATCAGACACAGAAGTACACAACTTCCTAGGACTTGCCGGCTACTACCGACGTTTTGTTCAGAACTTCTCAAAAATTGCCACACTCATGATAGAGCTGACGCGCAAGGGAGAACCGTTTATATGGACCAAAGAGCGAGATGAATGCTTCTAGAAATTAAAGAAAATGCTTACAATGGCACTAGTTCTGGCTCTACCCAGTAGAGAAGAAGGATTTGTAGTTTATAGTGATGTTTCACACAAAGGGCTTGGATGTGTTCTATTGCAACAAGGGAAGGTAATTGCCTATGCTTCACGTTAACTAAAGCCTCACGAGAAGAACTACCCTATGTACGATCTAGAGCTTGCTGCGGTAATCTTTTCACTAAAGATCTGGCACCACTATCTTTATGGAGTTCCATGCGACATTTTCATCGACTATAAAAGTTTGAAGTACGTCTTCTCTCAGAAGGCGTTGAATCTCAGGCAACGCCGATATTTGGAGTTCATGAAGGACTATGATCTCAATATCCAGTACCATCATGGGAAAGCCAACGTAGTGGCTGATGCCCTGAGTCAAAAATAAAATCACTCCTGCCTAGCACATTTGGCAACAATCATTGTGGAACCCTCCATTATGGAAGAAATAAAGTCCCTGCAAATGAGAGATCCCAAACTAAATAAAATCCTCAAAAATGCCAAGGACAAACCAAAAGGAGAATTCACCATATCAAATTACATTCTCAAGTTCTGAAACTGAATATGCATGCCAAGCAATGAAGAAGTTAAGCGGAAGATCATGGATGAAAGCCACAAATCGAAATTCACAATTCACCCGGGCCAAGCAAAGATGTATCAAGATCTCAAGAAATCCTATTGGTGGATGGGAATCAAGCACAATATAGTTGATTATGTCAACCAATGCCTACAGTGTCAACAAGTCAAAGTGATTCGGCAGATGCCAGCGGGACTGCTCCAACCTCTATCAATCTCAAAATGAAAATAGGAAGACATTACGATGGACTGCGTTGTAGGATTCCCTCGGTCAATCAAAGACAACAATGCAATCTAGGTCATAGTTGATCGCTTGACTAAATCCGCACACTTCATCTCGATCAAGAACACCTACTCGATGGACAAAATGGCGGCTACCTATGTACAAGAAATCATTCGAGTACACAGGATACTGGTATAAATCACGTCAGATAGAGATCCCCGATTTGTATCTAGATTTTTAAAATCACTACAAAAGGCAATGAGAATAACACTGAATTTTAGCACGACATTCCATCCCCAGACTGACGGCCAATCCGAGAGAACAATCCAGACGTTGAAAGATTTACTACGAGCATGCGCATTAGAATTTCAAGGAAGCTGAGAAGTACGTTTACCTTTGGTAGAATTCGCCTACAACAACAGCTATCAAGCGAGTATCGGGATATCACCATTCGAAGCCCTATATAGAAGAAGCTGTAGGTCACCATCTTGTTGGTCAGAAGTCGGGGAGACATAACCTACAGGACCAGAGATCATGCAAGAAACCACATAAAAGATCAAGATAATCCAATACCGACTATGGATAGCCCAATATCATAAGAAAAGCTATGCTGACGCTCATCGAAGGGAACTTGAGTTCCAGGAAGACGACAAAGTGTTCTTGAAGGTATTACTAATGAAGGGAATCATCCGGTTTGGAAAAAGAGGGAAGTTAAATCCACGATTCATCGAACCTTTCGATATAATTGAAAGAATTGGGCCAATGGCTTATCGATTAGCCTTGACTCTAGAATTGGCCAATGTTCACGACATATTCCACGTATCAATGCTTTGAAAATACATAGCAGACCCGATGCATGTCTTGCTCCAACCACCTGTCGAGCTGGAGAAGAACCTACCCTACAAAGAGTTGCTAGTATGAATCATGGATCAGCAAGAGAAGCATCTCAGAAGCAAAGTCATTCCACTGGTAAAAGTCTAATGGGAGAACCAATCCAGGAATGAAGCCACTTGGGAGAAAGAGAACGATATGCACCATAAATATCCAAAGTTATTTAATTAAGGTATAAATTCAAATCTTGGCACTCGTATTTATTCGATAGTTCACTCAAGTTTGGGGGCCAAACTTTTTAAAGGTAGAGAGGATGTGAGACCCCAACCTAGTTAAATATGCCCACTATGCGATTATTATGTGAATTTATATTTTTTGAGAATTTTTGGAAATTTTTTGGGAATTATTTGAAGCTTCATATGGCATTAAAATGAATTTTGGGGTGTGAATCAAAAAAAATAAAAAAAATAATGGTCAGAATAAGAGAATAAGAGAAATTAGGGCAAATATATAAAATACGAGAACTGACCGGGGCAGAGTGTGGTTGGTTGGCCACGTCAGCCAACCAGTCGACGACTGGGAAACAAAAGCTGCATAAAGTAGCCACAAAGGCTGCGTAAAAGCCGGCCTGGCAACGGCACAACAGCTTTCGGCGAGGTGCAGGTGGCTATAACAGAAGGGAATTCATTGGCTGGGAGGTCGGCAACTCGACAGTCCAAGCAAACATTTAATAGTGCATTAATGAAGGCCAACTACCCCTAGGACTTATAAAAGGATGCGCTTAGGCATTCATTTCAAACCACCAAACTCCTCAGAGCATTCATAACTCTCCTCCGTTCAACCTACACTCCGATCATTTTTCATGCGGCCAGGTAACTACTTGGCAATTGTTCCTGAGCAATCCTTCATTCATACTCAGCTTGACCAACCCTTCGGCCAACTTACCAATGTCTAGCAAGCATCTTTACAAAATAGTAGTCCTCATCCTCTCCGGAAAACACTCCTCCGAATCACTAGAGCTCACTTGTTGTCCAAAAATCAAACATCTGGCACTTCGACACTTCAGCCAATAGGTAACCTTCCCTTATCTAAATTAATCACTCAACAAGTCCTTAGAGACTAGCGGTTCTACAAGCACACTTGTATATGGCTTGAAAAATGTGGGTAAGTGGTGTAACTGTTTTTTATAGGGCTGAGCAGAAACCCGCCCAACCCGACCGACCCGACCGCACCCGACCCACAAAAATCGGTTTTTCTCTTTAACGGTTCGGGTTGCGGTTTGTAGATGTCTCAACCCGATCACATCGGGTCGAGTGGCGGGTTACACAATGCCACCCGCCCAACCCGACCAACCCGACCGAACATTTATTTTCTTATTTTTTTTAAATTTTTAATAATTTTTTTACAATTTCTACCAATTTTTTTTGCACTTTTAACAGTTTTTTTACAAATTCTTTCATTTTTTAGAATTTTGACAAAATATTTCTATTTTTTTCATTGGACATAACTTTTATCCATGTTTTAAATGTTTTTCTGAAAAAATAAAAATAAAAAATACACACAGTACCAACCCGCTCAACCCGACCGCCCAACCCGCCCAACCCGATCGGTCCAACCCGCCCAACCCGCCGGTCGGTTTCGGGTTCGATTTTCTGTCACCCGACCTGGTCGGGTCGGGTGTCGGGTGAGGGTCAAACCCGACCCGACCCGACCCGTGCTCACCCCTAGTTTTTTATATATAAATACACTTACAATTATTTAAAGGGAAATGATTTTTGCACTCCATATTTTACTATTTGCACTCCAAAATAAAGTGCAAAAATCAACTCCTATATGCAATTGATTTTCACACCACTTTTGGAGTGCAGATGGTAAACTGTGAAGTGCGGAAATCAATTTGCTTATTTAAATTAGGGGAGATTAAGATTAATTGAATTGTTAAAATTTCCCCCCTTTAGTTTTTTGAAATTTGAAAATGTGAATCGGTTTCAAAATGAGTTCACATCAAAGTAGTGCTCTCCTGTTAAATAATAGAATAGATGTAACATTTGGGATTTATTCAAATCTATGGATCGGCCAAACAAATTACAACTCATTAGGAATACATGTAGCATCACAATTAGAACAATCTCAGCCTTACCAAAGATAAGCAGATCATCAGCAAAAAGAACAAGTGAGTAATAGGAGAGGAGTCCTTAAAAGCTCAGACCTTTCCATTTACCTTTTGTGACAACGTCTACCAAGTGAGACACAAGTAGGGCATAAGGAGATCCCCTTTGCGTATAAGTCCTCTCCCTCCCAGGGGAGAACTCATCCAGAGCTTCACTAATCCACAAAACACAGTTCATGATAAGTTTATTTAAACCGGCATTGAGATCGAAAAACAAGTGTAATTTCCAGAAAATCTCAAGAAAGTTTATCATAAACTTTTGCTAAGTCTATCTAATTTCAAGGCATGAATGATCACTCTTGTATGTAAGAACTGGTACAAGATCATAGAAGCCATTTGCACAACAAATTCTTTACGTGCTATGTGATTTAGCCAAGGACGTAAGGTGATCCAGTAACAAAGGCTAGAAAAAAATGACTCCTGCCAATATTTGAGAGTAGCAGGTGCTACGACGTTCAAGTAAATCATGCCATCCTCCCCTCGGACGACCTTCAACAAAAGGGTACCTGTTTTTAAACTAGACAAAAGTTCTGGACATCTGCATACCAAAATCTATCAAACAGAACGTAACCATTCAACAAAAGTTCAATGCTACGGCCACTAATTCAGCTGTGTTTGTGTATAATTGATATCAAGTGTTCAATTAAACAGCTGTAATCTTATATTTCTCTTCCATTTCTTCTGTCTATGTTTAACATTGGGTGATGGGTTATACTCCCAATGTTCCTTCAGTGGTTTCATTATCATCAGAAGAATCAGATGGCTGAGATTTGGGTTTAATCATGACCCGCGAGTATCCGTAGCCAAGCGAACATCCACTTATTTCACAAAGCTGCATGCAATAGATGATTTTGGTAACTCGGTCAATATCCAGGGATTTGTCAGAGAGAGAATAATCAATCCGGTATTAGCAAGGAACAATTTTTAAAATAAAAATATTATAAAAATATCAAAAACTAAGTACCTCAGTAAGCTCGGAAAGATGCCGGGACCTAAACTCGTTGATTGTAGCCGCTATTTCTGAAGTTGGTAGTTTAGCCTAACAGCAAAAAAATAATATACGACTGAGAAACATGAAAATCACGGGGGCATAAACAGGCGCTTTAGCATGAAGAAGGTGACACAATTAATCAAGATTAAGCAAGTATCATTAATTCAAGAACAGACTAGTTTTAAATTACTTCAGGAATATAAATCGAAAATTATTTTTTGAGAAAAGTTGGTGATAGTTTAAGCCAGGTGATAAACGAAATCTATTGGAGTTTGTCCCACATTGATTAATTAATACTTGTAAAACTAGTATATGAGCCTGGAGAGACTCTTCACTGGTAGGTCTTATTTGCAACCATATAAACATGTTAACTTATATCTTATAGTCTAATTAATCTCGTTATTTGCCAAAATTTAATTCTTTACCATATTTTTAGATTTCGATGACCGTTAAATGTGAATGAAGGTAATGGAGAACAATTTAGGATCTTGCAGTGAAGTAAGGAAGCATCAGAGTATCCCGAAGATCCGAAAACAAAAAAACAGAGGAAATTAGCCAATGCGCTCGAGCGGTTTTCAATTTGCTCGAGCGGAATGTGCGATCGGACACATCTTCATCGCAGGATCAATCGGACCTAACTGTCAGGAATCCGCTCAAGTGGTTTCCAATGCGCTCGAGCGGTTTTGGTCGGGACAAGACAGTAAAATAACGCAATTTTGAGCATGAAACGGTTTTGGGCCTATAAAAATACAACCATAGGCTAGTTTTTGATAATCTTGGAATCATATATTGTTCTAGGAAGCAAGAGAGAAACTCTAGCCTCCATCCTCCATCGCCGTCACCGACAACCAAGCTTCCATCATAGTCGTGATGCGCGGCTGATCTCTTCGGTCCTGGGCTAAGATGAAGCCTCGATTCAATTAGTATATTTGTTTATGTAAAGTTTTATGTTTGTTATTCGAACTTGATTGTATAACGTTGGTGATTCCCGATTTTGAGGAATCAATTTAATATTTTCCATTCAACTTTCATATTTGTATTCTGGATCTCAAATACATATTATACAATCGTTTTCTCTATTACGTTTTGTGGGATCGAGATAGGTTATACTCATGAGACGGCTCGTGCCTTAGTGACAGTCTGTACTATAGGATAATCTATGCCTTTTGACAATCGTATTATTTTCTTGACGATTGCTGATGGGGATTGCAAGTACTAAAAGTGATCATAAATCGTTCGAATGTAAACTAAAACTTTACAAGAATCAACTATGTGATAGCGATGGATTCGAAGCCCTGAACACTTGTTTCTCTTGTTTCCAAAACCATTGTTTTATTTGTTTCTTAGTTTAATTTAGTTTTCCTAAATCAAAACAAATCCTCCTTATATTTTTTTTCCAAATTAAATAGAAATCAATTGAAATTACAGTAACTTAGCTTTTTATTTCATGTTGATGATCTCGAACTTGACCATTATTCTTCGAAATATCAATTAATTCCTTATTTATAAATTTATTTTGGGTGCATGCCGGAGAATTGAAAACACGGTTATGTATTTTCAATTCATTTATAGTTTAGTTTATAGTTAGATCTTTAAATCTTTTTTACGTTTTTCCTTTTAGTTACTTATTACAGCTTTCCAGGTTCTCAGCTATTACCCTACTACTACTAAGCCAGACTCATTTGATACCCAACAAGTTAAAGTGATTCCATTAGAGCACTGTAAGTTTGGTTTTCAAATGAATTATTTTTATAAACATGGATTATTGGGGGATACTTACTTTTGTCGTATGCATTGACATATATCCCAATCACTAGCCAAAGTTTCCCCCATTAATCCTGAATTTGAGCGGACTCTTCAATCAATTTTTTTAGTACAAAAAGGCGAAATGTTACCCACACCCACACCAAGGCATCAAACCAGTGCCATATATGGAGGGACATTCAAAATTCTAATGGCCAACAAGTGGCTCCACGGTCCCTGTTTGTGCAATACTTTACCCCTACTGAGTATGAGTCCTCGTCTTGCATAATACTCCCCGCAGTGGACACTGTTAGGTCCAAAATCTGACAGGCTTGATATTTTGGTAGATTGTAATTAAAGATTGTAATCTTTATTTTATAGAAGCGTCAGTTTAGAAAAGTAGAAGGAAAATCAAACAGTCTTGTAATATTTTTTGTTTTCCCTATTTATCGAGTCTTATATAGTTAGGATTTGATTGGTGTTGATAAAGTTATGGAAGACCATCATAAGGAAACTTGAAGATGTCTTTACAAGTGTTCAGACTCGTCCCAAAGTTGCTCAGAGAAATCAGCATTAAACAAGGCAAATCGCTGGAGTCAAGCGGAAGACAGTCGCTCAAGCGACTGTCGAGCAAACAAACTCGCTCGAGCGAGTTTGTTGTCGTTCGAACGACTCTGGCAGTATATCGGATTTAATATTGGTGATTCCTGATTTTGTGGAATCGATTTAATATTTTTCGTTCAACTTTCGTATTTGTATATCGGATCTCAAATACGCATTATATAATGGTTTTGTTCGTTACGTTTTGTGAGATCGATATACGTTATACTCGTAAAATGGCTCGGCCCAAGTGACAGACCGTGCTATGGGATAGTATATGCCTTTTGACAATCGTATCAGTTTCTTATTGATTGTCGACATGGATTGCAAGCACTAAAAGTAATCCTAAATCGTATCAGTTTCTTATTGACAGTTAATTCCTGGTTTGTAAATTTATTTTGGAAGCGTTAATGACAACATCATCCACCCATTGTCAATTGGTTTTGAGTAGAATGCCTCAACAAAATCAATGGAAACTGTTGGGGGCCGAACTCTCAAGAGGCCGGAGCCACGACCTCCTCCAGGAGGACCACAGCTCAGACCAACCAGCATGCGGCCGAACAGATCATAGCCGGCGACAGGGCCTCTCTGGGGCTCTCTCCGGTCCGGGGACTCAAAGCCCAGAGGAGGTACCTAGCCGAGGCGCCTAGAAGTCAAGGTCGTGCAACCGAGCAAAGTAGGGCCGACGAGAAGGCTCATCCGGGATCACTTCTCTGCAGAGGTTTCTCGGCCAGGACGGCCCAGCCAACAACAAGCAGCGCCGGAGCGTGCCGCTTCGACCAGACAGGACAAAATGCTTTGTTCACAGTGGATATTCTC
>NMUG010009326.1:0-11318 GCA_002855965.1 Monotropa hypopitys
CACGGACATGGATCAAATTTAGGGATGAGGTTCATTGCGTTCCTCTTATTTCCCACATCCCTCTCGGCTTTATTCTTTATACTCCGAGGACGGAGTATTATTCAAGTTGAGGGATGGGAAACACTCCATTACATTTCGTTTCATTTCTATTTTTCTAGCTTAATTTTTTATTTTTAGTACAAGAATTGTCGATAGAAATGCTTTTTAATTAATCCCTTGAGTTACAAATCACGGGATATTATTTGGAAGCCACTTGAGGACGTGCATGACTGACCTCGACTTACATGGAATGGCGATTCGAATGCCCACATCAATTTCCATTGGATCATTCTTCAATTGTGGGGTAATTATTATATTCTATGGTTTTGCAAATAGCATAAGCATTTATTCACATTGTATAATATTTGGGATTAAGCGAAAAATGATCTTAGGCATTATTTCATTTACAAGACCCACAAAATTTTTATTTTCCATTTCAATAAACCCTTGCACCCCTTTGGACCATAACATCTTTTATTTTAGACTTTTATCCCGTTCTTTGATAACGAGCCATAAGGAAACCCCATCAATTGGGAAAGGAAGTCATCCAAGGGTGACTCAATCACGTGAACTCGTATCTCGGAACAGGTTGGACTTGAGAGAGGGTGTGTGGAGGATGTGAGTGAAGTATGTGCGCAGAGAAATTGCAGAGAATTGGGGACACTGACTAAACCATGCGCAACCGGTAGTGCCGAAAATAGCGCAACTGATAGCGCTCTGTCAAAGTTGAAAATATATATATATATCCTCAATCGTAACCGGGGCATTACCGCAGCAGGCATAGAACCCCCCAGGCAATTTTGGGGTGAAAAGTTTGAAATCAACCAAATCTTTCTCTCTCTCTTCTCTCTACCTTATCTACCCTCACTCACCTCTCATCTCTAAGTGTTGGGGGCCGAACTAAAGAGAGGTCGGAGCCATGACCTCCTCCAAGAGGATCGCAACACAGGCCAGCTATCAGGGGGCCGAGCAACTAAAGAGCCGACGACTAGAATTCCCCGGGACTCGCTCTGGCACTAGAGCCTCACAGCCCGGGGATGGCTCCCAACCAGTAGTACAGCCAGCCGAGGTCATGCAACCGAGCAGAGGCAAGGGCCGACGGAAGGGGGCTTCCCTGGGGCTTACTTCGGCATGGAAGGTTTACTACCCGGGGATAGCTCCATGCCGATGATTGACCATACCGAAGGGTGTCCCTTCGGCCAAACAGGACAAATACCTTGTCTGTAGCAAAGATTCCCTCGGAAACAGCATCCCGGATTTTGTACACATGACAGACACACGCCTGACATGAGGATCAGGTTTTCCGTGATTCCCGCAGCATGCCAGACATGCATTATCAGCTTTTCTGTCGCCCAATGTTGTTAGGCGGTGCCGTCTGACACTATCAGAGTCGACCTGTCGGTCGGATGTTCAGGCGCACAGAGGGGACAGGTGCCCTGCCCTATGTCGCAACACATCATCACACTCACGCCGAAACGTGTGTCTCTTACTCTCTGATGGATCTATAAATAGAGGGAGCATTCAATACAGAGGTACACCTTCTCTCACTAGTTCAAGATCTGTCCATTTGCTTTCTCTCTCTAAAATTCCTTCCTGACTTAGCCATCGGATGGTCCACCGACGACATTTGGCGGTAGCCAAATGATTCCTTCTTTTGCAGCCAGGTTGAACCGCTTATCTCTACCGTTACTACCCTAGAACCACCGCAAGAAAGGTTTACCCCCCAACAATTGGCGACTCTACTGGAGACTCCTTTCTTAAACTCTCAAATCTCCGTTGTAGCTTGAAGATGACTTCCAAAAACCAAAACTTCAAGGACAACCAGTCTGATTTCCGAAGGAACAAAGGAAAGGAAGTTTCTAGGGAAGGGGACTCTGCTCTCCGAACCCCCGAACGTACTCGCGCTGACAACACCAGCTACTGCACCAGTGAATGCCCTGACCCTCCGGCCAAGCTTACCACTAGGCAGTATATCCAACAGCTGGAAGGCGATCTGTGCCGAAGAGATCACCAAATTGATACCCTCATCTATGAAATGACCCCCCTAAGGGAGGCCACTGAGAAGAAAAGAGCGGTGCCAAGCCGTTCCGAGGGGGATGACCGAGAATATCAGGAGCCTTCCCAGAAAAGGAGTACGTCTCAGCAAGCCAGACCCTCTGTTTTGAACAGACTGGGGGGAAGGGAAGAAGAAGTCCCTGTCCGGAAGAGGATTAATGAAGATTGTCGCGTCAGGCACCGAGTCTCGCCTCCCTGGCACAGGAACGAATGTTCGGTCGAGAGTTGTCGTCCACCTGTCTTCGACCGTCTCGGTCCACATGCAGTTCCAGCAGCTCAGAGACCTCGCCCAGCTAGGGAGCAGTCACCACCCAGGCACCAGAGGCACAGTGGCCAGGGATATAGCTAGGATCCTTACTCTGAGCAGGAGGTTACCCAAAGGAGAAGAAGGGAAGTCCTTCTGGCTCGGACCTATGAGCTGTGCCGACAGGACAGAATCCCCTGCACTCTATTTTCTCCAGAAATTGAAGCTGCAAGGCCTCCGGAAGTCTTTTCTGCCATAAAGTTCAACAAGTATGATCCCAAAATGGATTCATACGCCCACATCGTGCACTTCAGAAAGATGATGTCCCTCTACTCAGGAGAAGATGCCTTGATATGCAAGTTGTTTCCATCAAGCCTAGGTGAGGTTGGGTTGCTTTGGTTTGACCGACTACCGGCAGAGTCCATCTCCTTATGGAGAGACCTTTCAACGGCCTTTCTGGCTTGGTTCCTCACCAGCTCCAGGGTAAAAAACGGTTGATTCACTCCTCGGCCTCTGGCGAGCGAGGTCAGAATCTCTGTGCCAATACACAGACCATTATTGGGACCTCTACAACAAGATTGAAGAGTGCGATCAAAAAATCGTAGTGACGTCATTCAAACTCGGCCTGGACCACTCCAACTGAGAGTTTGAAGATTTGATGATGTTCCCTCCGGCCACCATGAATGAGCTCATGGCCAGAATTGAGCTCGATGCAAAACTCGAGGAGGCTAAGGAGGAAAGGAGCAAGGCCAACCAACACTCCGGCCACGGCTCCAACAACACCAGTGTGGTCAGAAGGAAAGAGACCAACACTATCCAGTCTGGCGAGCCTCGAACGTACAAGCCGTATGAGTTTGTACCTCACACTACCGTCTTCAAGCATGCAACATTTATGCTCCTTCACAAAATCGAAAAGGAGCCATTCTTCAAATGGCCGGAGAAGCGGTTGGGAGCTCAGAGAGGCGACAACGACAAATTCAGGTGCTCCTATCACAGGGAGAAAGGACATCTGACCACCAACTGCTGGGCCTACAAGGATTTCCTTGAAGAGTTGGTCACTACCGGCCACCTTCAGGAGTATATGGATGTAGAAAAAATGATTGCTGCCATACCAAAAGAGGATCTCAAACTGGCCCTGCGAATCATCAACGTGATCCATGGGATGGTGGATCACCGACGAGAGGCGCAACTTTGGTCAGAGATCTAGTAGATTGAGGCAAAGGAAATCCTTGTTGTCCAGCCCATGCCGAAGAAGCCAAATCCAGATTCCAGGTATTCTATAACTTTCTCAGATAGAGATTCAGAAAGGGTTTAGCACCCTCACGACGACGTGCTAGTCGTCACCGTACAGGTTGCTGATTGCCAGGTCCAAAGGGTCCTTATCGACCTTGGCAGTTCGGAAGATGTCATGTACTATTTCCTGTTCAAGAAAATGGGGTACAATGCAGAAAAACTACTACCGACCGATTTTCCACTGGTAGGATTCAACATGGCATCTGTGTGGCCGCTCGGTAAAATCCTTATCCTAGTGACCATCGGCTCGGTCACCACCGAGGTGGAATTTATGGTGGTCGATGTCCCCTCACCCTACAACGCTATCCTGGGCCGAATCTGGGTCCATAGCATTAAGGGAGTGGCCTCCACTTACCACCAGGTCATTAAATTCATCGGCAGTAGAGGAGTGGAAGAGCTCAGGGGAGACCAGACCTCCGCGAAGCAGTGCTACATTGCTGTTGTCAAAGGGAAAATCACCCATGAGCAGGTTCATTGGGTGGAGGTTCTAGATCATCCGGTGTTGTAGGACGTCGATACAAGCGCCTCGGCTAAATCCATTGAGGACCTTGTTACCGTCCCTTACAACATCGATGATCCGGAGCACTTCTTTCTTGTCGGCTCCAAGCTGGCCGAAGCTGAGAAGGAGGATCTTATCAACCTTCTGAAGAAAAATATTGAAGTGTTCGCTTGGACACCCTATGACATGCCAGGTGTTAATCCAGAGTTCATCAGTCACAACCTCAATGTCCAGCTGGAGTGCCGACCCGTCATTCAGAAGGCTAGACGGTCGGCGGCGGCCCACGCCGATGCAGTTATAGAAGAGGTGGACTAATTGACCGAAGCCCAGGCGATCAGAGAAGTGAACTACCCTACCTGGCTATCCAACATGGTGGTGGTCAAGAAGAAGACCGGCAAGTGGAGGGTTTGTGTAGACTATACTAACCTCAATGAATCTTGCCCAAAAGACAGCTTCCCAGTCCCCAGGATAGATCAACTGGTCGATTCAATGGCCGAACATCCCAGAATGAGCTTTATGGACGCCTACCGAGGGTACCACCAGATAGCGATGTTTGGCCCAGACCGAGAGAAGACAACTTTCATCACTCCCAGAGGTCTCTACTGCTACAGGGTCATGCCATTCGGCTTAAAAATGCCGAAGCAATTTTCCAGAGGATGATCACTAAAATATTACTCTCATCTCAGTGACATCATAGAGGCCTATATTGATGATATGGTAGTCAAGAGTAGAGCCAAATAGAACCACCTGGCAGACCTTCAGACCATCTTCAACGTTCTCAGGAAGCACAGGCTTTGGCTCAATGCTTCGAAATGTGCATTCGGTGTCAGCTCAGGCAAGTTTCTGGGCTACCTAGTCACACACCGAGGCATTGAGTCCGAACCATCACAGATCACATCCATACAGAAGTTAGAGGATCTCAGGACCCTCAAAGAAGTTCAGAAGTTAGCAGGAATGGCAGCATCCCTCAACCGATTTGTCAGCAGATCCTCAGATAAATAACGGCCATTCTACGAAGTATTAAGGAAGAACAGCGGACGGAAATTTCTATGGACCGATCAATGCAGAGAAGCTCTCGGCCATCTCAAGGAATATCTCTCCTCGGTTCCCCTTCCTTCCAAACCAATACTGGGGGAAGAGCTATTTCTCTACCTAGCCGTAACTCCATATGCTGTCAGCTCAGCCTTGGTTCAGCAAGAAGGGGTTGAGTAGCTCCCAGTTTATTTCTTAAGCAAGTCTCTCATCAGCACAGAAACCAGGTATCTACCTCTCGAAAAACTTGCCTATGCTCTAGTTATTGCTTCTAGGAATTTGGCGTCGTACTTCCAGGCACACACTATTGTGGTCCTGAAGGAGTTCCCCCTTCGGGCGCTGCTTAAACGTGTCGACCTATCTGGCCGAATCACCAAATGGGCTGTCGAGCTAGCAAACTTTGACATCACGTTCTAGCGAAAGACAACCATCAAAGGTCAGATCTTGGCCAACTTCATTGCCGAATTCTCTCCTCGGTCATAGGAGCCTCAGGCCGAAGAAATCATTGTCGAACAGACCCTGCCACAGTCACTGTCAAATCAAGACTCGTGGAGGATGTTTGTCGACGGCGCCACAAATTGCCAAAGGAATGGGGCCGGTGTTGTCCTAATCTCTCCTGATGGCGTCACTCACGAACACTCCCTCCGGCTCAACTTCAACGCTTCCAACAATAAAGCAAAATATGAAGCCCTCCTAGCCGGACTCAAAGCTACTGAAGAGCTAGAAATCCAGAGTCTCAGCATCTACAGCGACTTTCAACTCATAGTCAACTAGATCAACGGTAACTACGAGTGCCGAGACGAGTGGATGGGAAGGTACATCCAGAAAGCTAAGGAAAGGCTGGGGCTATTCAAGCAACGCCAAATCCAGTAGGTTGGTAGGGAGCAAAATGCCCATGCCGACGCTCTAGCAGGAATAGCCTCAGCTGCAGAAGTCAAAAACAGAGGACAGTCAGTATCCAGAGCCTGGATCAGCTGAGCATAGAAGTGCCAAAGCCATCCACCATCTTTTTCATCAGTCAGGGTCCAAGTTGGATGGACCCCATCATCGTATTCTTGAAGGACGACTCTCTACCAGAAGACAAGAGGGAAGCCCACCGAATCGTCCACAAGTCGGCAAGGTTCTAGCTGGGCCCTCAGGATAAGCTCTACAGATGGTCTTTCTCATGACCGTACCTCCTCTGTGTACATCCAACGCTGGTAGAAAACGTTTTGCAAGAGCTCCACGCCGACAACTGCGGAGCCCACACAGGTTGAAGATCCATTGCTCACAGGGCTATCTCACAAGGGTATTGGTGGCCGAAGATGATGGAAGACGTGGAAAAGATAGTCAGAAAATGTGACGCCTGTCAGAGGTTCTCCCCAATTATCAGACAACCAGCCAAAGAGCTAACGCCTCTGACAAGTCCATGTCCCTTCGCTCAGTGGGGCTTGGACATCGTCGGCAAGCTCCCTATGGCACCAGGAGAATTCAAATTCTTAATCACTGCCACAGACTACTTTTCCAAGTGGGTGGAGGCCGAACCGCTAGTCACTATAGAAGACAAAGATGTTAAAATATTTGCTTGGAATAACATAGTCTATCACTTCGGCATCCCCTACGCCTTCATCTCGGTTAATGGCACTCAGTTCGTGGGGGACCTCTTCACCAATTTTTGTATCGAGCACAGAATCAAGTTCTATAATTCCACCCCCACTACCCATAAGGCAACGGGTAGGCCAAAGCATCCAATAAAATGATAGGCAGCGGTATTAAAAGAAGACTTCAAGCAGCGAAAGAAAAATGGGCCGAAGAGCTTCCTAGTGTTCTGTGGGCTTACCGAACCACTCCTCGGCACTCCACAGGGTAAACCCCATTCTCACTAGCCTTCGGCATGAAGGCGATCATCCCACTGGAATCCGGGTTGCCGACCATCCGGACTGAAGCATTTGACGATCCAAACAACAACGCAGCAATCCAGAAGGACCTAGACCTGGCCAATGAAAGACGAGATTCAGCCAGGATCAGACTAGCGTCTTACTAGCAGGGAGTGGAAAGAAATTGTGCATGGACGGTCTGACCAAGGGCCTTAAAAATTGACGACCTTGTCCTGAGGAAGGTCTTGGGAAATAAGAAAAAGAGTTTAGACGGTAAGTTCGTACCTAACTGAGAAGGGCCGTACAGAGTGGTCGGCCAGGCAGGGACTGGGGCTTACCGACTGGAAGAACTAGACGACACTCAAATACCGAGGACGTGGAACGCTGCAAACCTGAGGCTGTATTATCATTAGCCAACATGTAATCTGGCCTAGGGCCCCAATGAATCAATGAATTGGCTTTTCTCAAAATTCATCTCAGATTTTGCCTATCTTTTCCTTTGGTGGTTTTGCCAAGGCAGCTCACAGTTGCCGTTCATCTATAAAACGTGCATGCAACTCTTCGGTGCCATTGCCGAAGCAGCTTACAGTTGCCATTCATCTATAAAGCGTGCACGCAGCTCTTTAGTGGCATTGCCGAAGCAGCTTACAGTTGTCATTCATTCATAAAACGTGCATGCAGCTCTTCGGTTCCATTGCCGAAGCTGCTTATAATTATCATTCATCTATAAAACGTGCATACAGCTCTTTGGTGGCATTGCCGAAGTAGCTTACAGTTGCCGTTCATCTATAAAATGTACATGCAGCTCTTCGGTGGCATTGCCGAAGCAGCTTACAGTTGCCGTTCATCTATAAAATGTGCATGCAGCTCTTCGGTGGGCCTGCCGAAGCAGCTCACAGTTGCCGAAGCAGAATTCCAAGTTCTCATTTATCTAAAAGTGTTACCTCGGCATTGAGCCGGGGCAACTAAAAAGCACAAGCTATTATAATATGCTATCGAGCCAAGATAGAAGTTTTGCCACAACAAATCTCTTATCTTGGCTGGGGAAAGAAGGGCATATATCGAGTAAAAGAAGCAGTCGTGCAGACCAAAGACTTAGCAAAAAGTTGTTCATTCAAAAGATCAAGACCAGCCACAGGTCGGCTCGGTCCAAAAACAAGCAAAAACAAAAACAAAAAAGATGCAAAAGCCGCATCAAACAGCAAGATTCACAGGAGGGTCGGCCGTAGCAGGAACGGTCTGGGCGGCCTCGGTCCCGATAGCCTCGATCCCAAGAGCAGGAGGTGCCAGCGGAGCCTCAGTCCCAACAGCAGGAGGCGCCGGCAGAGCAGATCTCAGTCAAGCTCGACCCTTGGCCAACTTCGCGAGGGGGATTTACCCCATAGCTATAGCATGATCTTCAACTCCCATTGAGACCATGGTACAAACCCAACCCTTACTGAAGAGCGTCTCCCTCAGCCGGATCACCTGATTGCGATAGCTCGCTCCAGCCTCGTCAAAACCCCAGTTGTAGCACTCTTCGGACTCGGCAGCAGCCTTATTCTTTTGCTCCTCTAGCTAAGTCTTTAGCCGAAGATTCTCAGCCTCCACGGCAGTAATGCGAGCATTCTTGGCAATCAGCTCGGCAACATTTATTTGGACAGTTATCTCAAGAGCCGTGGCCTTATTCCTCAGCTCGAGCGAGGATCTCTTTGCCTCCTCAAGCTTCTTACGGCCTGCCTCAGCCTCTCTCTTAGCAGCCTGGACATCGCCGATGCGTCAGTCTACGCCGGCGCCGATAGCCATCATCTGCAAAGAAAAAGAGAAGTTATTGCAACCGTGCCGAAGTGAAAGGACACGTTCTGTTGATAGATTTGTGTTATTATAATTCAGCATGTTTAATATAATCTATTCTGTTCTACTTTAGCTTTTAAATATCTGCATATGTTGTTTTAGTTTATTTTTATTTGACACAGTACTTTTAGTAAGCTAACACATTCCTACACTTTGTATATGTATGTGCATTGGTCGAAGTGCAAGTTTTGATTAGCTGAGCAGTCTTGTCCACTACTTGCAGTTTAGCTGGAGGAGTTTTGGTAGCTGCGCAGTTTGTCTAGTAGTTCTGTTTAGTGGTTCTGGTGTTTTACTTTCAGTTGTTAGTACTTTTTTTTTATGTTAGTAGCAGAGTCTGTTCTGTTACCTAGTTGGTTACTTTTGCTTTGTTAGAGACTAGATCAGTATGTTTGCTGAGTTTTGTTTTATTCTCTGTTTGTCAGCACGTTAGTTTGGATTTTCTGCAGTTTTTAATTAATTTCAGTCATGCATGTTCATTTAGTATATTTTGTCTCTCTCTGGTTCTCTGTCTGTCTGTTCTATTTTGTCTCTTCTGTTCTGTTCTCTGTTTTTAGTAACGTTACCGGGTCCGCTGGATCATTAAATTGGTCCCTGCGGGACGGGGCGTTACATCAGTGATCAGGCTAGTCTAGCCAGGTCTCCGGCCTAGGTAGTACTTCTTTGACGACTTATTAAAGCCAACAGAGTAGCATCCGAAGACGTCTTCAAGCTCGAGTCGGTCTGCCTAAGGGAGGGTTCTATTTAGCTCTACCACCACCACCAAGATCTAGAAAGTGTTCACCGTCACTTAGGATGGTGTAATGACGAGCTCGCCGAAGAAATAAGTCATCCATGGTTGAAGCGGGAACTTAAGCCCACCTTTACGACGACAATGATAGGGATGTGCACATAGTCTGGCCCCGACTCTGTATCGCCGATAGGAGCGAGCATAATATTTACGTCGGTCGGGATCTCCCATTCCTCCCTGAAGTCCCGAAGATTGTTAGGGCATTCCAGCAGTTGCCTGAACCTTTCGGACCTTTTCCTCGGTGCCATTTGGTTGGATCTGAAAAGAACACAAGCAAAAGGGCACCGTCAGTTGGTCCGGCATCAACTTGTGCGGTTAAGTACAGGGAGGCCATTGGTTTGGCCTTCAACCAATAGCCAAGGCCAGTTCGGGTTGGCCAAGAACAGTTTCACTATTCATCTTCATCCACAAAGCCCAGAGATGTCCGAAAGGTTTCCAGACCCCATGGATGGCTTGGGAGGTAAATCCCAAGCCTGGAACATGGCTAAATCGATGCAAAATCACATAAGAAACTGAATGCGTGAAAACAGGCAGTGAATCATTATATGGGTCACGAAAAGATGAAGAAAAAAGGGGCTGAAGAGGCTCATCGAGATCTAGAAATACGATGGCCAGAAATCGCTCGCACGGTGGCCGGAAATCGCTTGGGGCTGAAGCAAACGGGGGAGTATGGAAAACCCTAAGGATGCTCTTATAGGCGGTGACCTGGAGTTCAAAACCGAGTGACCGGTCGAACCGCCTTAGTCGGTCACCACGCGGTGCCATCATTGTACTGACTCGAAAGCTGTGTCGGCGATGCAAAACCGATAACATGTGTGCACAATGTCCCATCCGCCACAGGGCTGACCAACCACAATGCGTCACGTGGACTGTCCAACTGCTATTTTAGGCATACGCAAGCCAACGAAGCAACAACTGTTGATGCGATGTTTTGGCATACGTTCCATCAGCACGGAGAGCGACACATCGTCAAATTTTAAACTAACGGTTCAATAAAGCTGTCAAGGGTCCAAGTTCCAAGACATCACAGTGGTCCGGCGCTCCTCCTCTTCAGCACCAACGTATCCCCCCGGTGCTAAATCAACCCCGCTTTGGCCAAAATGCCTTGGCCAAAAGGGTTGAGGAGCTATTGTTGGGGCCGAACTAAAGAGAGGCCAGAGCCATGACCCCCTTCAGGAGGACCGCAACACAGGCCAGCTATCTGGGGGCTGAGCAACTAAAGAGCTAACGACGGGAGTTCCTCGGGGCTCGCTCCGGCACTAGAGCCTCACATCCTGGGGATGGATCCCAGCCAGTAATACAGCCAGCCGAGGTCATGTGACCGAGTAGAAGCAAGGGACGATGGAAGGGGGCTTCCCCGGGGCTTACTTTGGCATGGAAGGTTTACTGCCCGGGGATAGCTCCCTGCCGATAATTGACCATATTGAAGGGTGTCCCTTCGGCCGAAAAGGACAAATACCTCATTCGCAGCAAAGATTCCCTTGGAGACAGCATCCCAGGTTTTGCGCACATGGTAGACACATGTCTGACACGAGAATCAGCTTTTCCGTGATTCCCACAGCATGCCAGACATGCTTTATCAGCTTTTCTGGCGCCCAATGTTGTCAAGCGGCGGCGCCTGACACTGTCAGAGCCGACCTGTCAGACGGATGTTCAGGCACATAGAGGGGACAGGTGTCC
>NMUG010009327.1:0-11315 GCA_002855965.1 Monotropa hypopitys
GTGTTACATGTATTTACTAAAAAGAAAGTAAAGAAGAAAAAGAAAGAAATGATTTTTCTTAAAGAATTTTGAAAGAAAAGATAGTACTTTGATACAAAGAGTTTTGTCACTTACAGCTTATTTGTTCTATTCTTATATATTCACCACGCCATCGTGCTGACGTGTTTTTACACAATATAGGTGATCGTTGATAGAGTTGTCCATCTTCAGGCTGCAGGATTGTGTTTTGGGAGATTCTACTTTACTTTTGCAGTAGGTATTTCAGTAGTTTCAGTCTTTTCCTTCATAGTATGTAGTAGGATGCTTTATGTACTTTCAGTTGTTTCAGTTTCTTTTGGGCCCGAGTTTTGTTTATACACTGTTAGTTGAGCCCTGTGGATCTATCTCTTTTGTACTTTTGATGATGTCAGCATTTCCAGCTTTTATATATCAGATGTTTGTTTAGATGTAATATGTTCCTATGATATTGCCACGTCTCTAATCTAATGATTACTTTGAGAATTATTGGGTTGGGTCGTGATAATGTTTATGGTATCAGAGCTATAGGTTTCATAGAAGTCCTCTAGACGAGAGAGTCAGTTGAAGTGTGGACAATAGGATGTTAAGGAGTTAGAGTCAGAGTATAACGCTTATTATTAATAATTTTCTTTATGTGTATATTTTCGATTTATTAGAGTTGAAATGGAGCAAGAAAATCAGCCATTGCGAGATGCTGGATCTTCAGTTTCGGTTAGTCAAGAACAAGTGAGGCAAGATGAGTCGGTACATGAGGAAAGAGATGAAGCAGCACCAGTAGATCCTATAAGGCAATTGCAGGATGCGATGATTCAGATGGCAGAAAATCAGAATAGATATTTCGAGAGGCATCCATTACCACAAGTTCCAGCACCACGACCATTAGTTGATGCTAATACTTCATTATTCAAGAGCTTTAAAGCAATGGATCCGCCAAATTTCTCGGGAACAAAAGGGGAGGATGATGCAGAGAACTAGTTAAAAAAGATAAAGAAGATTTTCGCGATTATGGAAGTGATTGATGATGATAAATTACGTTTGGCAACATTTATGCTTACCGAGGAGGCATAAAACTGGTGGGAAGCTACAGAGAGAGTGTTGAACGCTATACTAGCTCGAGCAGAAGTAGCTATTACGTGGAATCAGTTTGAAGATGCATTCAACGAAAAATATTTTTCACAGTTTTACCAGAGCGAGAAGCGGAGAGAATTGTTGATGTTGGAGCAGGGATCATTATCGGTGGACGAGTATGTAGCTAAGTTCACAGCTCTATCTAGATTTGCGCCATATATGGTTTCTACAGAAAGGGAAATGTGTGAAAAGTTTCAACTAGGATTGAATAATCGAATTCAGCCGCGAGTAGCAGTTTTGGAAGTACAGGAATTCAGGCAATTGGTGAGCAAAGCAAAGATTTGCGAGCGGGACATCAAAAAGGCAAACGGTAGAAGGGAACAATTCAAGAAGGCGCGTACCGACGGTTCATTTCAGGGAGGATCTACTAATCGATCTTATGGTGGTGGTCAGAAAACTCAAGGTTCCAGAGGATCTTCATATCCAGCTTATGGCAGGGGGCAGAATTCGGGTGGTTCATATCGTGGATCTTTTACTCAGCCACAACAACAATCGAGGAGTGCACCAGGAAGGAGTTTTGCAGGATCTTAATCTACAGGAGTTGTCTGTTATCGGTGTAATAGGAAAGGACATTCTGCTAGAGACTGTTTTGAAGCGACTATTATATGTTATAACTGCGGGCAGAAAGGCCATCAGAGAACTGAGTGTCCAAATCCATTGGCAGAAGCATCGTCAGTATGAAATGCTCCAATCAGAGGAAGAGGTGCCGGAAGCAACAATCGAGGAAGAGGTACAGGTGATCATGCATCAGCAAACTAGCAGGGAAGAGTTTATGCTATTTCAGAGCAGGATGAACATGCTTCAAAGAACGTGGTGATAGGTACACTTCCAATTGCTAACAATGAAGCGCGTATTTTAATCGATCCCGGCTCAATACATTCGTTCGTATCATTGAATTATTCTAAGAACTTGAATCAACCATTAGTAACTTTAAAACCTAGGCTAGCAATATCTACTCCTGTTGGTGATGTAGTGATTATTAATACCGTTTAGAAGGAATGCGACGTTCACATTCATAATTGGGAGTTATTGGTAGACTTATTGCCGTTAGATATGCAAGATTTCGATGCAATTTTGGGGATGGATTGGTTGTCCTTTTATCACGCCGTTATCGATTGCTTCTGCAAAGAAGCAATACTTTATATTCCGAACCAACCTTCTTTTAAATTCTACAGAGATAGGAAGATTGCTTCTACTTGTTTGATTTCGGCGTTGGAAGATAGGCAATTGCTGAGAAAGGAATGTCAGGGATTTCTTGCGCATGTGGTAGATTCCAGGGTTGCTGGTCCTCAAATTTCTGAAATACCTATTGTTAGTGAATTTTCCGATGTTTTTCCCGAAGAATTACCAGGCGTACCGATTGATAGAGAAATTGAATTTACGATAAAACTACTACCAGGCGTAGCTCCGATATCTATTGCACCATACTGAATGCCGCCGTTGGAATTGAATGAATTGAAGACTCAACTCCAAGATTTATTGGACAAAGGTTTTATTAGGCTGAGCGTGTCACCATGGGGTGCACCGGTTCTATTCATTAAAAAGAAGGATGGAAGTATGAGACTCTGTATCGATTATCGACAACTGAACAAAGTGACGATCAGAAACAAGTATCCATTACCGCGAATCGATGATTTATTTGATCAACTGCAAGGAATGTCAGTATTTTCGAAGATTGATTTACGTTCTGGGTATCATCAATTGAAGGTCAGGGAAAACGACATATCCAAAACTGCATTTCGTACCAGGTATGGCCATTAAGAATTCGTTGTCTTACCATTCGGATTAACCAACGCACCAGCCGCATTTATGGATCTTATGAATTGGGTTTTCATAGTAGAGAGACATCATCTACCGGAAATGCACAATGTGAGTATATGAATCCATTTTGGGATCATATTGTTGAATTTGGGGACAGAGAAGCCTATCGGAGGCCTCGTGGCTTCAATTTCTGGTGAAAATGGGGAGTACGACACTCTCTCCCGTCGGCACGACTCATAAGTCTGATCCACCTGAACCTCTCTTCCCCCATATGGGTGACTTCTTGCTCAGAGTAAGGTGCCAGGTTGTCTCCGTGACCACTGTGTCTCTGACGTCTGGGTGGTGACAGCTCCCGTACTGAGCGGGGTCTATCGGTTGGTAGGGCCGCATTGGGACCGAGATGGTCAAAGACTGCTGACCGACAACTCTCGGCCGAATGCTTATTCCTGTGCCGAGGAGGCATGACCCGCTGCCTAACTTGACGGTCCTCATTAATCCCCCGCCAGGTAGGTACTTCGTTCTCCCTTTTTTTAGCCTATTCAGGATCGAAGGTCTGCCTCCTTCAAACCTGCTTCTGCTTTGGGAAGGCATTTGGTACTCCGACTCATCTTCCTCAGTGTGACTGGTGGCAGGGACTGTTCTCTTCTTCTTATTGGTAGCCTCCCTTAGGAGGATCATCTCATGCCTGAGGGCATCGATCTGGCTATCCCTCCTTCCCAGGTCACCCTCCAGTTTGCGGATATACTGCCTCATGGTGAGCTTTGATGGAGGATTAGGGCATAAATTGGCGTGGTATCTGCCATCGTTGGCAAGAGTCTATCCGGGAGTACGAATAGCAAAGTCCTCCTCCCTAGCGATCTCCTTCCCTTTGGCCCTTCGACCATCAGACACGTTTCCCTTCGAGTTTTGATTATTGGAGTTCATCTTCGAGCTTGAACAGAAAGGTATGAGAGTTTGAAAAAGGTTTCCCCAACGGAGTCGTCAATTGTTGGGAGGGGGGGGTAAGCCTTTCAACTAGTGGATCCAAGCTACAGGTGGTGGAAATGAGATGAACTGTTCTGCAAAAGAGAGAAACATTAAGCTATTGGCAGATGTTGCCGGTGAACCCTCTGATGGCTAAGTCAACAAAGGTTTAGAGAGAGAGAGAGAATGCAAATTGATAGAGTTTTGGCTCTATGGGAAAGTGTACCTCAAGTATTGAATGCTCTCCTCTTTATATAGGACCATCGGCGAGTGTGTAGCACACGCCTCGGCACGAGTAGGCCTCCACCCTGCACCATTGGACAGTGTATATGTCCATCCTGCATGCCTGAGTGGCAGGTAGACCTGCCGGCTCCCGACAGTGTCAAGCGGCACCGTCTGATTGCATTGGGTGGCAGAAAAGCTGAAAAGGCTATCTGACGTGCTGTAGAAATCACGAAAAAACTGATTTCTGTGTCAGGCGTATGTCTGCCATGTACGTAGAATCCGGGATGCTGTCCCCTAATGGAATCTTCTCTGTAGTCAAGGCTGTTGCTATGTCTGGCCGAAGGAGCACCCTTCGGCATCGAGGAATCATCAACATGGAGCTGTCCTTGGGCTGTGAGCCTTCGGTGCCGAAGCGAGCCCCAGAGATCCCCCCTTCATCGGCCCTTTCCTTGCTCAGTCGTCTGACCTTTGGCCTGTGATCTGATCCTCCCGTACGAATTCGTGCCTTTGGCCTCTCTTTAGTTCGGCCCCCAACACACTTTACTACTGAATTCACGAAGTTTATTAATCTCATTTTTTATCTCTTCTAAAAAGTATCTACCTCATCATTTCTGCTCTCATCATTATCACTTAATTTGAATAACTAGAATTAATATCAAAATCAGGAGTCACGACAATATCCAAAGCAATGCAATTACGTTTTTCTTCAGTAATAAGTTTATTATCATCTATATCAGACTCACCCGGATCATTGTCACCATAAGTAATAACTTTTAAAATCTTTTTATTCTATTTATTGGCACAATCTTAGCAAATATGACAAAAACCATGACATTCAAAATACTGCAGTCATTTAGATGGTCCTTTTTCTTCTTTTCCATTGTTATTTGAAATTTTAATTTTCTTTTATCTTTATTCTTAAAAAATTAAACTGATTATAAAAAGCATTCATCATCTCCAAATCACATCCATTATCGATATCTGAGTCCATTTTTTTATTATTTCAATTTTTAAATACAATAGACTTATTTTCAAAAATTCTCTTAGATTTTAAGGGCTCAAATTGTAATAAATCAACTTCATATATTTGAAGTGTGCCAACTATTTCTTCAACTGGTTTTTTTATTCAATTCTCTATTACCTTCAAGCATAGTAACTTTAGTTTTAAAATGACCGGATAGAGAACACAAAATCTTTTTAATAACACAAAAAGGATGAATAGACTGACCCATGTTCGCACAACTACTAACAATACCAATCAGTTTAGCATAGAACTAATTAAAAGTTTCATCCTCTTACATTCTGATGATTTCGAATTTAGTTGTAAGCCTTTAAAGCTTGAATTGTTTGACCACATCAGTTCCTCCATGACATATTACAAGAATATCACATGCTTCCTTAGCTATCTCACAATTAGCAATTTTTTATACTCGTTAACTTAGAATCAACAGAAATAAATAAAATCCCAAGAGTACCATTATTAAATTGTAAAGCCTCTTCATGAATTTCGATTTATTGAATTTATTGAACGGATGGAAATTAACTAAAATTTCCGGAGTGTTACAAACTACCCTCCTTACAAAAATTTCGTCCTCGAAATTTCCATGGTAAAAGAACCAATATACGACACCACGAGGAGAATAACGCCCGAAGTGCGAAACATGGGGATTCCCAATGAAAACCTACAACAACAACAAAAGAGGTTCTAAACCGAAGCAACTCCGCCACGAATACCCAATAATATTCGCAAGCTGAACAAACTATCAACTTCCTTAAACACACAACACGACGCGGACATGCCGGAAAAAAATTTCCGAGTACCAAAATGTCAAGGGTACGAGGGGATACGGTACGGATACACCGACACGCGAAGAACACACCTAGGATACGCCCACATGCGAAGGACACGCCGAGGACACGCCGACACACCAAGGACACACCAAGGATACTCCTAGGACACACCGATACACCAAAGACACGCCGAGCATACTCTGGTACGGTACCGACACGCGAATACGGTATGGACACGATACGGATACTCAGATTTCTCCAAATAGTTTTCTAAAAATTTTGAAAGATAAAAGAGCGGTTTTCGACTACCGCAAAGAAGTCCACAACGACTTTCTTACCACGAACGCGCAAAACGACCCCGAAAAAGGTTTTCGAACAAGATAGGAACAGTCCAACCGATATGAAGCAGGATTTGAAAGCAAAACAACCCGCAAGGGATGGTCACACAACAACTGTGCCACCCGAATCACACCAAAAGACCACAACGCCACCAAAACAGGAACCGAATAATCAAAATCTCACAAACTAACCCGTACACACCTAGCGCGGTACCAGAATGACTAAGAAGTTTGATTTGAGATGTGCTGGCCAGTCACCTTCTCAAAACAATCCTTCATGTTCATTCCTATACCACATGACACGGACTACGCACACCGGTCATGCCAAACATCACCACAAACCAAGTCGGTACAGTCGACTTCAAAGAAACACATGCATTCTATTCCAATACTCGCAACAACTGTACAATGCACAAGTGAACTCGTCTCACTGATCACACCAATCATAAACCAATCCCACAACACACTCTTAAACAAAGAACCAAAGGGAGACAACATCGCAGAACAGAAGTGTCCAAGCGCAAATGGACACGGCGTCAACAGATACGACACCAATCTGGATTCGCACGAAGACATGGCGAACAAGAACGAATGCAAGAAGACAACCTGCAGTACAGGAGTGCGCCAAACAAGGATACAACTCCTTAAAACAAGCACCGCGAAGTAGATGATTCTCTACGCGCGAGAAGAACAACACATCATCACTACGACAAGCGTCACAACAGCAGACATACCACAAACAGTCGACAAGAAGACGACAACAGCCCATCGCAATGTCAAAAGTTGGAAAACAAGGAGCAAGAAGATTTTCCTGACAACACACAGCTTCCGCAATTGCCAACAAGTACCAACGAGAAACACGAGAAGTCAATCTGCACACCACCGAAGAACAAGGAATTCTAGCGATGGCTAGAATAGGGCACGAACGCACGCGACAAAGTCACCAACGAAGATGGTAGAGAGCATTGATTAAGCAAATCAATCTACGAGAGTCGAAGAGTCAACAAGCCACCAAGGAACGGTATCCACTTATTGATCCCACAAGGACCGAACAAGGAGGAAACCGACATGCCAAGAAGGGTATACGACCAATAACACTCCACAACCAAGACAAAGCGAAAGAGTCACCCAAGACAAAATTCACCTCCTATAACCTCACACACAATTGAGAAAATAATTCCAACTCTCGTCTTCAAATCACAATCAAGACACATGATACCTCAAGCCATCAACCCAAACCATTTATCTCTACCAAAACAATGACTTCAAGTCAAATCTGCATTCCAAACTCTAAGTCACCAAACAAGGTCACTACATTTCTATCTCTTAATCCAAAATCATTTACTCTATACATTATCATCCAACTAGGTAAGAAACCCAAATGCTACTTCCAAGGAAACCACAAGGTAGTCATACACGCGATATTACTCCAAAATATCAAGAGAGAACTAAAATCCTCAAACTACTTTCCCAGCTCATAACATAACTACAACAATGACAACTCATCGACAAACATCAAGGCACCTCAAATGGAGGTCTAACACTCAATTCATACAACAAGCCCAATAACCAATTGAGACAATTTCAATACAAGGCTATTTCTCAAGTTTTTTCACAATGCAACTAACCAAACAACCAAATCACCGACACCACCGGCTAACCAAATACCCAAATGATCAAGTAACCACCTAACCATCAGTGGACCTACACAACTCAGTCCATCTCGTAAGACTTCAAGTCATAACTTAGGGCTACCACAAGAACAAGATATCACACTTAAACTCTTTCATCCTTCTCAATCAACCAAGAAGTACTACAACCGCAAGGCACTAAGTTCAACACAAATCCTCAAAGAACCTCAAACTACAAGTCAAGATCAACTCTCACATCGAGTAAGGGTATAACACAACTCACATCAACCACTAGCATTAATCCGCAAAAGAACCGACTATCCCAAGATATTTCACATCCCAAGTGAATAACAATCTCTAGATCACCAAGTGTTAATACTTCAAGAAGCAACCACTAGTCGCAACCCCACAAGCGAGGCCATTCTGAGGTTCTACAACTTACACAAGAAACGAAACGAGACAGGGAGATCAAATCAATCCCAAGAGCAAACAGCCAACAACAACCAGGCTATCGAACAAGAAGCCAACCACGCAACTAGAATGGGAGTCAAAACTCAACCACTAGGAAATAGTCGGAGCCAACAGGGCAAACAACAAACTCCAAAGGTCAACGTCCAGAAGAGAAATAGAATTCAAGGCTCACTCGCAAGAGTACTACCATTTTCCAGCGCAAAGAACGATTATACAATCATCAACGTTAAGAAGAACGACATTCTTTCACCAAACAATATTACACGAGGAGTTCATCCGGGATCACAAGAGAGAGAACTCAAGGGACGGTTAACCAATCGCACGCGGAATCTCCACTCTCACTAGGAGAGCAAACGAGAATCCATCGACAAACCGTCACAAAATCCACCATCCGCTACAAGGAATAGGCTCAAATGCCACGACGACAACAACAAAGATTTGCTTCCTATGAAGGGATAGGCTCGACAAGCCATAAATACAACCACCAACGACCGATATCGAGGAACAAGAAGCAAAATCATCACAAGAGCCAACGGAAGAACTCATTCGCGCTCTAAGAATTAGGAATTCAAAACGGTTCACCACGACAGAGTAGGTGACAACACTATCAACAAGAGGATATAATAGGAACACACAAATCCAATATCGACAGGATCCTCTAATAGATGCCAAGACAGGCCCGAAAGTCACCTCAACAGAGACGGAAATTTACTCAAAATCCCAAAGGAACAACAACAAGACCAACTCGAAGGAGTAGACACCACGAATTTCCAAACCATTTTATTAATTCGAGTTATAAAAACTTGTTGTTTTATGAGATCCATGCAATGCACACACATTCAATGCCTAGATACACATGCCATGCACCCTAAATGCAATCCTTCAGAGCTACACAAAAGAAACGGTGCACTCATTGAGACTAAAAGTCTCACCCAAAGACCTAGGTAAGTCAGAACGAGCGCTCTGATACCAACAATAACACTCCCAAAATTTGAGATATTTTTTTTTGAGAAGTGTTAAATAGGTAAAGAGTATACAACAAAAGGGGTAAAGTACTAGCCAACTACGCTACACAAACCACCACAATAATTATTACAAAATGCCTGCGCTACTTTGATACAAATAAAAGAGGCGAATAGGGTTTTATAACACAACCCTGTACAACAATGCCTCAAATAAAAGAGAAAGGCCAAAATAGGATTTTATAAGTCAATCCTGTACAAAGTGGCCAACAGAAAAGAAAAGAAGAACTGTACAGTAAACGAAAGCAACCTACATCCTACAGTCCGCTATCTGGCCAAGCCTCAAATCCTGTAAAGGATCCCGCAGCTACTCCAAGTAAAGTGCAAGGGACCCTACAAAAGTAGAGGGTCAGGCACCACCGCCTGGTAGAGATAATCTATCTCCTACCGTCTATAATATTGAGTACAAGTGTATGATAATGCAAGGAATGTAAACTATGCAATGCAATGGATCTCATTAGATAAAACATTTACTTTCTTTCCAATATCTTACTGTCGACTCATCGTAAGGTAAAAGCAGTAAAAGTAGTAAAACCAGTGTCTGACCAAGACTCGGGAAAGAGAAGTAAAACTAACATTTTTCAAACACTTGCCTAGGCAAGGCCAATAAGAGAAAGTGTCCAAGTACCACGTCCGACACAATTTAAACGACTCATTTCGTTACTTTCAAAACATTGGTTTCTAGTATAACAATTTCTGACACTTTCCAAGGAGATTGGCTTATAACATACCAATTCCTTAAACTATCCAAGTGACTCATTTTTGTTATTCCAAACGTATTTCAAGTGTTCCAATTACTGTTCCGCACCTTTTATACAATAAGGGCATTATCAAGTAACATATTGTGTTTCGGCTGATTTCGAGATAGTGGGGATCAACCACTAACCGATACTTCCAAGAATTTCCCAACACGTTGGGAGGGTCCTGCAAACCCCCATTGCGCAATGTTGTGAGTGCTCTAAGTAGCCACTCAAGGTACCAAAATACGGCTACCCGAATATAATAGCCAACTCAAGATCCCGAATTCGATCACTATTCAAATGAAGGCCAAAGGCCAAATTCCAACTAAGTGACAACGTTCCAACGTATCAAAATACGCCTATTTCCAATAACGTGAATACTTTCCAAATTCCTTCCAAAACATTTCGTTTACATTCCCAAACGCGTCAAAACACTAGGTAGCCCCACCAATGGGTCATAAGAAGCAAAACCGACCATTTTCCCCAAATCATATTAAATCGACGCGTTAGGGTAACTCACTCAAAATTGGGTTTTTTTGCAATCAAACTAAAATTTGACCAATTGATTTCATAGGGAGTTCAACCAACTCATTAATTTACCATTCCAACCAAAAGCCCCAATTTTCTCAAACATTAAAAATCTAGGGTTTTGTAAAATTTGGGGGTTTTCTAAATTGATTCAAGGATTGATAAATTGACTTCGTGGGGAGTTCAACAAGACCCTAATTGACATGTATACTCAACCAATTGAAGGGTACAAATAACCTACACACATGAATTTGAGGTTAACCCTTGACATACACAATTTCTTGAAAGCAACCAAGGAGAAGGAGAACTCCAACATTATAAACATAAGGAGTAGAAAACTCTACCTTAAACCAAGCTTGAAGAAAACCCTAAGTGAGGGTTGTGCTCCGATGGACGATCCGAATCCATTGCCGCGTAGAGGGAAGAGAGGGGAGTAATGTTAGTACTTCGCGTTTTCTCGAAATCTTCATGGATTTGCCAAGATTCAAGAGAGAAGAGAGAGGTAGAGAAGAGAGAGGTAGAGAGAGATGGTATTCTGCAGAAAATGGGGCCAAGAATGCCCTAAAGTCAAGCCAAAGCATATATATAGGACCCCACGCAAAAAGACAAGTTTACCCTTAAAATTTACGTCCAAACTAGCCTTGCATCGATGCAGGAGGAAGTTGCATCGATGCAACAAGGATGATTTTCGAGGCAGAT
>NMUG010009328.1:0-11315 GCA_002855965.1 Monotropa hypopitys
CTTGTGGACACATAGGCACGCACCGCATGTGTATGCTTGGTAGTAGTTAGGAGTTTTCTCACTAAGCTGTGGTTTGCTCAGACCCTCTTTCTTTTTCTTTTTCTAGTCTGTGTTGCAGGACTAGACGGGCTTGGAGTTGGAGTCAGCTACTGGATTTTCTTGTGCTCGACTACTTCAGTTGTAGTGGTCTCCTTTGTACTTTGCTTTTCAGTTTCAGTACTTTCAGTTGTAATTCATTTACTTTGTACTTGTAGTTCCTTGTTCACTGTAGCAGTTGTAGTAGGACAGTACTTGTACTTCTCTTCCGCTCTTTACTTTGTTGTACTTCTACTTTGTACTGCTCTGTGAATGTAATGAGAAATTCAGTTGATTGTATCTGGATGGCAAGTAGTTATATCCCCTGTTTATTATTTAAATTGTATTTTAAAAAATATGGTTTGAAAATCCGGGGCGTGACATCCTCTCTACTCCATTGGTTTCAGATCCAGCCCCCGACGTTCAAGCTACCGTGTCACAGTTCATATCGTTCAATCATATTAAACCTTTTTCCGGGTTGTCAATCCATGGTAATAAAAGAGTGTGCATGCCATATTTATTCCTTTCAAGAATCAAATCATAATATCATTGGGATGCTCATTAGCACATAATTGTACATTTCTCAGTGTCTAAGCATGCTTTTCAAAAGATACGAGTAACAGAGGCATATAGAGATTCACCTGGTTTTGTCGGATTTTCCTTGTCTTCTTTTCCCCTTTTCCTCAAGTATTTAATAAACCCAAATCTGGCATAACATGACAATTTTAGCATTTCCCTTTTATTTCACATTTTACATAACTAGGCTGTTCTAGGCTTACTGCCGATGAGAGCTGGCCACTACTTCTGACCAAAGGACATACTGGTTGTTCCCAACAAAGACGAAGGCATTTCTAACCCAATATACAATGGCCAAGCACAACAAGTCTACTACCAAACACAATTAGGCCAGAGGGAAGTCGTCTGAGCAAAGAATGATAAGGCCGCTCATTTTGCCATACATTTGTGGACCAAAATCCTATTGGGTCACATTTTTCAGTGTGGGGAAGCACTCTAGGCTTATCAATGACCAGAGGATTACTAGGAATTGTCTGGGACAATTGCTCGATTAGTTTGAGGCTCAGCTGAGCAGAGAATGACCAGATTCTCAAAGAACAGATAGGTAACCAGCTGAGCACAAATGCTCTGGCTACCAAGGAGGTCGACAAACATAATGAAACGGCCAACAGTTCTTAAGGAGGTCCAGAAATGCTTTGCCAAGCTACAAAGAAGCTCTGCCGAATAGGACTTCAAAGAGTCCAGACAGCATATAGTGGACAAGTGTTAATACCTTGTCGATCACTGAATAATGGACAGATCAGTGTGGCAAGCATGCTAAACCGAACAATGTCTTTACCGGTCACAACAACAGGTTGTGCCGCACTGAGAACATGCCAAGCAACATGGTTACTTTTAATTAGAGTGCCCTGGTCAAACTAGGTGTGAAACAACACCTTAGGATGGCTTGCCAAGCTGGGAAGTGCAGCTAGGACCTTTGGTGGTCCTGTCGAGCAGTCAGGATGTCAGCAATGCATGGCAGAACCCTTTGGCGGGTCTGTCGAATAGTCAACAAGAAGTGCCATGGTGCGGCCCAACAATGATGGTCGAAGAGTTATTAAATTCAAACAGAACGAACAAGAGCTTACATTCTACCGGAGGGTGAATTTGCTGAGCACCTTTAGAGCTTCAAAGAATGTTTGCCGACACACAAGGATGCTCGAGCATAAGTATGCCAAGCAGTGAGAGGACTAGATGCTTGTTTAAACAATAGAGAAGGCCTAGGTTGGCCATAAAGATGTATGTGTGTGTGGCCAAAGCAATTTGTCGAACACCTAAAGATTTGGAAAGGGGAGCTTATTTCACTAGAGTTCTCTTAATATGCTTGAGAAATTTGGATGAGGAGAAATGGAGCTCAAGACTTTCTTATATAGTAGACTTCTCATTTATTGGTCAAGCCGGCTTAGGGAAGTGTGCAACAATCATTGTTGTGGTGGAGTACAAGCAACTCTTTTCTTGTCTTGTCAAACTGGCAATCATGATAGACTTGTCTAGTCAATCTAGTTGATGGGACATTTTATTAGGCCTATTAATTGAACCAACCATTGGATGAAATAACAAAAGATTCTCCCAACTTTTGAGTATTCTTAATATGACCTCAACTTCCTAATTCCTTCAATCTAACCCTTGAATACTAAAACATTAATTCTTTTAACTCCATAATTTTTTTTAAAGACTTAATAAATTCCAAATAAATTTTGAAAATTCTCCAAAAATTATATCTTCGCCCAATAAATATATCATAGGCTTATTTTTCTGGGTCGGGGTCTCACAGTGTGTCTCGACATCCTAACAGTGCGCAAAGGTAGCAAGTGATGTGTACATGTTTTATTTGACCAGTGGGTAGCAGATAATACACGTGTCATAGCTATTCACGCCTAAAATGATAGACTCCGAATTCATAGGAATACGAGAAGTATTCTATTTCCACTATGACAAGAATTTTCAAGGGGGATTAGGATGAGAAGTCTTGATATCCTCATGACAGTTAAGAAGCTAGTAATCTAGAGGGATTCTATCGAAATGTATTAGAAAGATAGACATAACAGAAAAGATTCTCAAAGGATTAGAAGGAGAATTCCTAATTTTATCCTCATGACTGATGAGAAACTAGTCATCCGGAAGTACTCTAAGACTGAGAATGACCCCATATAAAAGCAAGACTCGAACAACGGAAGGAGGTAACTAATTTCTAGCTTACGAATTTGATAAGAGTTTTGTTCTTTTGCTTAGCATTTTCTCTTTATTAAGTTGATCACCGGACTAACTTAGTCATCGGAGAGCCTTCCAGCCATAGTGACGGGAGGTCCTCTAACCCTTTTTTGTGAGCACAAATATAGGAATCGGTACAACCAATGAACTAGATCAACCAAACCAACCAGTTCAACCCAGAAAAGCAGGACATTTTACGATGGTAATCAAAACCTCATTTTACCCCCACACAATTGGCGCCGTTTCTAGGAAACCCATCCACAAAAGAAAAAGCAAACCAGAATTCAAACAGACACCAGTGATCGTGGGAAAATAGGCTAGGGATAGGAAATGAGGAGGGGATACCCACTCCAGCACCAAAGAAAGTTAGGAACACACATCATCGCGTTCAGGGTGCTTGTAGAGATGCTCCTAGCCTAATAAGGAACCGCAAAACCTCTGTTAGAGCTGTTAGGAGCCCATAGAGAGCCCATGACAACTACCGAGAGGATGAGACCTACGAGAGCAAGGAAGGAGAGTACTCTCAGGAAAGAGATAGTCAGTCTCGTTCGAGTTATTCTCAATCGCCATCCAAGTTTAGATCGATCAGAGATGAGGACTTGGCCAAGATTATCAAAGCCCAGAACTAAAAAATCAATCACTTGGAAAAAGAAGTGGAAAGACTCTAAAAAAACTACAACAAAGGCAGTCAGAGGGCCCCATATATCATAAGTAGCAACAACCAAGTGCCCCTGAAGACAACCAAGATCGCAATGCCTACCCTCAACCTTCTGGGAGCTAGAGAATAGCATTGGGCGATCAAGGGAGGGCTCATCAAGGAACCAAGGGTAGACATGATCCTCCCACTGCCGAGAGTGGAGGAGGGTTGTCAGGAATCTCCCACAGCCTAGTGAACATCATAGCCGAACCCGCATTCGGGCTCACAACATTCACCTGGATCATTTTGTGGATTCAATGAGAGATCTCAAAAATCAACTCTGTCCCAGGGTTCCCGCACAAGAGGATTGCCCAGAAAGATTGGCCTGTCTAGACAACGACAACTCTATAATAGCGAATATCAATAATATGATAAGGTGGATCAACACGCGTCTCAAAGGCTGGGGAACAGTTCAAGAGACTACTAAGCATGTGATCCAACAAATCACATCAACACCGCTCTCCAAAGACATCGGGGACTATAAGATTCCCTGAGGATTTAGTCTTCCTAGCTTCCAGAAATATGATGGGAGGACTGCCCCGGTAGCCCATCTCAAGGACTACCAACAAGCTATAATCTTGCACGAAGGAGATGTCTACCATAGGTGCCAAAGAAGAATGAAAAGTCCCTAAAAGCAAGCATTTATTTCAAGATGTTCGCATCCAGTTTGGGTCGAACAATGCTCAACTGGTATCACAAGCTTCCCTCACGATCAATCTACAACTAGGAATAGTTAGCCGAGACGTTCGTTGCTAGGTTTATGACTAGCCACGCTACTTAAATTTTTTTTGATACTTTGACGTCGTTGAGAAAACGATCTGACGAGACACTTAAGGAGTATGTATGATGGTATATAGATGCGTACAACGTTGAGGACTGTACCGAAAAGCAGGCCGTATTAATGTTCAGGTTAGGGCTTTCTTTTGGCGAGAAGCTAAGGGAATATCTGACCCTGAATCCAGTCGAATCTTTCCCGGAAATGATGGAAAGAGTAGAATAGCACACCAAATTGGAGAAGGAGAGCCTTCATGAAGCAAGCTGTAGTGCCAGTAGATCCCACCGGATGCACGTGGTGGACACTACAAAGAAGAAGAAGAACAAGAAGAGGAAGGCACCGCAGAAAACTTCTTCCGAGAAGGGGGAGGAAGTTGAGGCCACCCTCCATACCACCCTCAGAATGCCAAGACCCGACCCAGAAGCCTACAAAGTCCATCAAGACCAAGTTCAGTGTCCCCATTTTCAGGTTGGTCTACCCCCTAAAAAACGAGCCTTTCTGGAGGTGGCCTGCCAAGTAGGGGGAAACCAACGTGAATTGGAGGCCACTGGGATCAAATGAAGCTACCACAAGGATTTCAGCCACATGATAGAGCAATGCCTCCAGTATAAGAAATTCTTGGAGGAACTTGTGGATGCATATCATTTGAAGCCATGCATCACCCAGATGCCCGACCAGGAGAACATATCTAGAAGGGCAAAAAGGTGTAATGACTCATTAGACGAGGACATGCCTCTAGTGGGAACCATCCACGTGGTACATGAAGCCATTGAGCCGAGCCCCAAGAATGTGTCATGTACACAGACATTGAAGGAAGGCCATGAGCACCATGTTATGCAGCTCAGGCATAAAAGATAGAGGGATCAGAACGGGGAGATCGAACAGATCTCTTTCTTTGAGAAAGATCTGGATGGAGTGACATTCTCACATAATGATGTGTTGGTGATCACATTGAACATCAACTGTTTCGACACAGAGAGGATCTTGGTGGACCAGGGCAGCTCTACTGATATCCTATAATTTCAGGCATTCAAGAAGATGGGCCTCTCTCAATCTGATCTCAAGAAAACACGGATTCTACTCATCGGCTTTAGTGCTGAACCAGTTTGGCCCATGAGCATCATCACTCTTCCAGTACGAACTTGAAGAGTGACCATGGATATAGAGTACTTGGTGGTAGATGTGCCATCACCTACAATGCCATCATTGGACATACATGGATGCATCGGATGGGGCCATACTATTAACCTACCATCAGATCATTAAGTTCCCAGAGCCCAAGGGAATTGAGACAAGGGAAACCAGAAGTCAGTCAGAAAACTACTTCATGACTTCCATCAAAACAAGCCCCAACGCTGAGCAGGTGAAGTTCATCAAAGTGCCGAATCAGTATGTCTTGGAATACACCATAGTGGATCCCTCTGCACGAGTGGTAGAGAACCTGAGAAAGGTTCCCGCCCACGATACTAACGAGGATAGGTATTTCCTAATTGGGGATGAACTTCCCGATGAGGATGCCACCGAGTTGGTACGAGTCTTGAAGGACCACATTGATGTATTTTCTTGGACCCTACAAGAAATGCAGGGGTAGAGCCAAGTATAATATGTTATCGGTTGAACATCGATTCATGCCATAGACCAATCATGCAGAGTAGAAGATGCTCTGCCGCACAAATATTCAGAGGCTATAATTGAGGAAGTAGATTAGCTCCTCCAGGCCAATGCTATCAAGGATGTCTACTATCCATAATGGAACTCCAACACAGTAGTTGTAAAGAAAAAGAATAGAACCTGGAGGGTTTGCGTCGATTTCACCGGCCTCAACAAAGCATGCCCTAAGGACAACTTCCTCGTGCCAAAAATTGACCAATTGGAGGATTACAGGGCATGATACAAGCGAATGATCTTTCTAAATGCCTATAGAGGGTATCACCAGATCGCCATGTATGAGCCAGACCAAGAGAAGACATCATTAATCACTCCTTTGGGGCTATACTGTTACAAAGTCATGCCCTTTGGCCTAGGCAATGTTGGTGCAACATATCATAGGCTAGCGACGTTGATGTTCAAGGATTTGCTAGGCAAGAGTATGGAGGTCTACATTGATGATATGATGGTGAAATCTAAGGAGATAGATTCCCCCCTAGTGGGCCTTTATTGCATTCTCTAGATACTCTAGGAGTTCAAGCTGAAACTGAATGCATTAAAATGTGCTTTTCGGGTAAGTTCTGACAAATTTCTTGGACACCTGGTAATTCGGAGGGGCATAGAGGCCAATCCCGATCACACTGTTGCATTGCAAACACTCCAAAGTTTGAGAATGACTAAGGAGGTGCAATGACTAACTAGGATGGTTGCCGTACTCAACTGATTTATCAGTTGCTCTTCAGACAAATGTAGACCTTTCTTCCAGTTGTTGCGAAAGAGAATAGACTATTCCCGAGAGGCAGATTGTAAGAAGGCTTTCCAGGATATGAAGGAGTATCTTGTCGCACCACCGCTGATCGCTACACCAAAGCCAGGGGATGTCTTGACAGTCTACCTTACAGTTTTTAAACATGCGGTTAGTGTAGTACTGATCAACAGGAAGAAGGGAAATATAAGCCACTATACTATGTCAACAACACATTACTAGATGCTGAGACCATATACTTATCGTTGGAAAAACTGATCTTAGCTCTAGTAATGACTTCAAGAAAGCTTCAACGCTACTTTCTGGCTCATACAGTTGAAGTACCAACTATCCATCCCATTGGGGCTATTCTAAGAAAGGCAGATCTCTCAAGAAGGATCACAGCTTGGTCTATTGAGCTTGGAGAGTATGACATTAGATATGTTCCCACACAGTAGTAAAGGGTCAAGTCCTTGCAGATTTTATTGCAGAGTTCTCACAAAATCTTGCATGAACATCGACATAGCAACGTGAAAGAGGACAAAGCATCCCCATTACTACTGCATTTTCAGGAGATGAAAAGCCGTACACAAATGAGAAGTTGAAACTCTTTGTGGATGGATCAACATGCAACAAAGGATCTGGAATGGGCATGGTTCTGTTTTCACCAGAAAGATTGGCTTTGGAGCAGTTAATCCACCTAGTTTTCAAAGCCTCCAATAATGAAGCAAAATATGAGGCATTGATTGCTGGGCTTAAAAGTGCAAGAAGATGTGGAGTTGAGGATCTACTAATCCATTGTGATAGACAACCTGTGATCAACCAGCTCTCAGGAGAATATGCCACAAAGGACGACATGATGGCTTCATATGCAGCAATCGTCAAAAAGACCCTCCAATAGTTCAGAAAAATAGAGATAGTCCAAATCAACTCCAAGCAAAACAACCATATTGATGCCTTATCTTGTCTTGCCTCCTTCTGTATCTTTAGAGCTCCGTCGCATCGTAAGCATTGATTCTATACTCCATCCAAACATCCAAATAGAGGACTCAGAGGAGACCTTTGACCTAGATATAGGTCCGAGTTGGATGAACCCAATCATTGCTTACCTTAAAAAAGATGAACTCCCATCAAACAAGAAAGAAGAGCACAAAATAAGAATCAAATCAATAAGGTTCTGGCTCTCACCAAATGAGATCATGTACAGGAAATCCTTCACAGGGCCATACCTGCGTTGCATACACCCAAACCTTGTTCAACGATTTCTTTATGAAATCCAAAAGGGGGTATGCAGCAGCCATATAGGGGGGATATTTAATAGCACACAAAGTCATCTCTCAAGGATACTGATGGCCATACATACAAGAGGATGAAAAAGCCTACGTCAGAAACTGCGAAAAATGTCAGAAGTTTTCTCCCACCTTATATGCTCCTTCAGCAGACCTGACACCTCTCACAAGTCCATGGCCTTTTGCTCAGTGGGGCTTGGACATAGTGGGACCACTATCAAAAGCCAAAGGCATTAAGAATTATCTATTGGTGGGGATAGAATACTTTACCAAATGGATTGAAGCAGAGCCATTGTCCAAAATTACTCAGTGCAACACATAACAATTTGTATAGAAGAACATTATCACAAGATTTGGGATTCCATATGCCATTATGTTAGACAATGGCACACAATTCCAAGATAAGTTCAAGACATTATGTTCAACATACAAGATTGAGAATTTCTATGCCTCAATCAGTTATCCGCAAAGCAATGGACAAGCAGAAGCATCCAACAAAATAGCCCTCGACGACATCAAGAAATGGTTCGAAAAGGCTAGGGACAGATGAGTGGATGAACTACCTATGGCCCTATGGGCTTATCATACGACACCTAGGAGGTCCACTGGTAAAACATCTTTCTCCCTAGCCTTTACAACAGAATCAATGATTCCATTAGAGGTTGGCATCCCCACTATCTGCACAGACTTAATGTAGTATGAGGGCAATGACAACGCTCTAGACGTACAGCTGGACCTAGTAGAAGAGAAGAGAGAAAAGGCACTCATCAAGCTGACCTCATATCAAGAACAAATGGCCAAATTTCATAATAGAAAGATACACCCAAGATAGTTTGGAGTTGGTGACTTAGTTTTGAGGAAATTCCTTGGAAACACCAAGTACCCAATAGATGGGAAGCTTGGGACAAATTGGGAAGGGTTCCATACAAAGTAATCGGGCAGGCATACAGAGGGCTTATAGGCTAACATATTTGGATGAAGTCAAGATCCCACACACCTAGAATGTCTCCAATCTGAAGAAGTTCTTTCAATAGAATTGTAATTAGCAATTGTATTTTCAAGAAGTTTTGCAAATAAAAGAAGACCCTTTCTCTCAGTACAGACTCTCAACTGTTCAAGAAAAGCATAGAGTAAGGAAGGAAATGCTCAAGAAAGCCTTCACTTCCTCACTCGGGCAATGTTCCCAAGTAAAAACATACTCGAAATGGGTTGAGAAGGACCATGATCACTATTCCCGAGCTTGGATCTTTAAGGGATGAGAAATCCGAAGGACTGGTCTCAAAATTGGGCGGGAAGCCTAGGGGATGTAATGTTCCCAAACCAAAATCTATCTTTAGAGGATGAGAAGTTCCAAGATGACCTAGGTTCAAAATGGGTAAGAAACCCAAGGGCTGTAATGGTCATTACCCAAACAAGCTATCTTTAGGGGATATGAAGTCCCAAGATAGCCCAAGGCTTAAAATGGATGAGAAACTCAATGGTCACAATGGTCCTTAGCCAAAAAAGCTATCTTTAGGGGATGAGAAGTCCCAAGATGGCCCAATGCTTAAAATGGATGAGAAACCCAAGGGCCGCAATAGTCTTTAGCAAAAAAGTCATCTTAAGGGAACAATTATTCCAAAAAGTCCTAAAGCTTAAAAGTGAGTGGAAAACCCAAGGTTCACATTGATTCTTAGCTAAAAAGGCTATCTTCAGTGGGAAATCCTAAGATGGCCTAAGGCTTAAAATAAGGGTGAGAAACCCAGTGGTCACAATGCGGCACAAAGTGAAAAGTTGTCCTTAACGGAACAGATGTTCCAAAGACAAGTGTATATTTTGAAAATGTAAAAAATTCAGAAAAGTAAGATAAAATATACAATAATATTCAGAAGATATGACAAGGCATAGAAGTACTTAGCAGTATCCAAAAGCAGAGGTAAAGAAGACATTCATAAAATGCAAAAAATATGACAACAATTCATTAAAAAGTAATAGTTAAAAGTGCGTACATACATTGATTCAAAAGACAAAGAAAATAAAAGGACAATCCTAGCTAAACGTCTACATTTTCTGGATGCTGAGAGTCCTCGGCACCAGTAATAGGAATGTCAGATGGATTGGCATCAGGAGTTTGAACAACATCATCAGATATGGCAGGAATAGTCTCAGCCTCAGTATTGACAACTTCAGGAATAACGTTAGAAGTGGAAGGTTCCACTAGAGGAGCAACCTCATTTGGCACTTGTTCAGAAGTGCCTGCCTCGGACACAACCATAGAAGGTTCTGCTTCAGGACCAGTCTCCTCAGTAGAGGGGGTAGGCTCTGCAAATGAGGCCTTACTGGGCAGGGGAATCTCCTTACAGAGGGGAGAGTCCTCAGTCACACCACATGCATCCATAGCGATTTTCCACATCTCAGTGAAGATGAGTTCCTTAAGCTAAGGTAACTTGTCACGCCTTATTCCGGCACAACAATATAAATTGCCCGCACGAACCCGGCCACGTGAATAACTCAAAATCTCTATAACAAAATAGGTATTTACTACTTTACCACTCTAAAACTCTTGACAATTATAATCACTTAGTACTAACAACAAACTTTGACTTTCTCTTACAATTTAACATTGTAACTATTTTCCACAATTTACACAAACCACAATACTAGTAAATGGAAAATAATACCATAACTAAATCTCCACACCTCTTGGAAAGCCTCCAACCCCAACTCTGTAGTGGACCAAGATAGCTATTCCAAATCTAGATTTCTCAACGCAAAAACACAGAAAAGAAACCCAAGAGTTTGTTAGTTAAATTAAACTTTGCAGTATAACTGAAAACTGAATTAATGCCATAATAAGTAACAATAAAATAACAGCATGAAATATGCTACCAAGTTTACCCATTAGGAGACATAAAGTTTACCTATCCAAAGTGTCTCCCAAACTCACAACCACATCTATAAACGTGTCGGGATAAGTAACCACTAAATAATAATAGGGGATATGCTTTCAACATCAACCGTAAGCAAGACATATAAACCCTAACTAATCACGTGTCAACCAGGGCTCAATGCCACCATCCAACACAAATGAAGGAATATAGAATATACCACTAACAAATCCATTGATCACATGAGTGGTATATATAAATTACCAATAATTTCTACAACCATGAATCCACAAGATACTAATTCTTTTAATTACTAATAATTTCAAGGCATCACTCACCATTCAATGGTTACTCCACGATATTATTCGGCCCTCAATGACTAACAGTCTCGATGACAAGCAGTCTCAATGACTAGCGGTCTCAATGACCAAATGCTTTTATTTATTTCCACAGA
>NMUG010009329.1:0-11316 GCA_002855965.1 Monotropa hypopitys
CGTTGTCAAAATTTTGTTTTTGACAATTTTAAGTAAAAAATAAATATTTTAATAAAATTTGTTGTCAAAAAATATATTGATTATATTTATAAGAAAAAATAATCATTATAAAATATTAATTTAATATATTGTCATTTTATTTTTTACTGAAATTATTATTAATTTTATTGAAAGTAAATAATAAAAGATAAATAATAAATTACATAATATATAGAAAATATATAAAAGATGGGATAGGGTTTTTTGGTCATAACATATCCCACACTCCCCTGTTTTGTCGTTGGGGGAGTGTGAGGAGCAGTACTCATGCGGGAGAAGTGAGATGTAATACTCATTTACCATATCAATTCTGATACTAAAAACGTATAATAATGTCACTTTAGTAATTAAAGTATTATTTTTAAAAAATTAATTTTTTTAATGTCAGTTTTTTATAAAGTGACATTATTTTAAAAGTGTAAGTGTTATTATTATCTATTATTGTAGTAGTGAATTGTTATAAATTATTAATGTCTAATTATGGGTTTTTCTGTTAATCAACGACCGGGAAAATCCTATTAACAGTAAGTCCGATCGGACGAGCGGCTGGCCATATTAATGGGATCAGTAGGATGTTGTCCTCCGGTACGAGGGCAGGTCAATGAGCTTGGAGACCTGCTCTTTGAGGAAGGCAATCTTAGCATCCTTTTCTTTAAGCATCCATTCTATGGTTGAGGCCATATAAAGTTGGGCTCATCTGGATGTTGGACGGAAGAAGTAGGAAGGATCCCTACCGATAAATGCGGTGCCAACGCCAGAAGAAGTGAGGGGAAAGGAGGAATGACAGGCACCTTTATGCTCTTAGTGGAGGGGGTACTTCGCCTCCCATGGATCAGAGTTAAAAGCCCTGGAAGGATATAGGGGAAACCCACCGAGAATCTGCAGAATACTCTTCCTCAGCAGAGTCGTCAAATGTGGTGGTTGTTTCCCAATGCGTCATTTCTAGAGTTGTCATGTCGATGAACTGGGCATCTGTAGAGTAGATGTAGCAGGATAGAGGCTAATCTACAAGGCAAAGGGAATCATCTTGCTTCGTCGACTTCTGGATCTGTGTTGGAGGCCGACGATGATGTGTAAGAGGAATGGAGGCTAACCTATATAGAAAAGGGGGAATCTGTTTGGTTCTTGCAAAACAATGGTCAGTGTCTACCGGTCGACATTGACCAGATGAAGCCTCTGATAATTAAGTCAGTAAGTCTCTAAGATGGAGGAGTGGACATTAAGGAGCAGTCGGGAAGCTGGGAGCCAAAAAGTTCGCATGAACAGTACCTTAGTGGGGTATTTATAGTGAGAACCTGACGTGAAGCCCAAGGTTGGCGCGTGCAGCGCGCGTCGCTGGTCCCTCTGGATGACATGAGCCCTAGTGGTACACATGATGGGCCTGTTGGGCCATTGCAGCTGCTAGGCCGGGTCATCCCCTGGATGGTTGAACCGCAAGCAGCCAGATGGAGCACTTCGTCATGTGTCACTGCCGACGGGTGGACCCTCCAGTGAGCAGCTGGTCGAGGCGAGAGTTGTGCCCTTGCCACAAGGGAAACACACAGTACTCTGCTGACCATCGAGCGAGCCGGAGGCTTGGTATGCCTGGTGTTTGCTAAAAATTCTGTGATTTGGTATTCCTTCTGTGTCTCAGTCGACAGGAATAAAGACTTGCTGGAAATGTAACTGTTGTGGTGGATGACTGGTTCACGCCTTGTTTCAGGACTTCTTTGGAAACAATGAAACCGATGAAAACCAAAGAGATGGAGTGAATTGAAGATCAACAAGAGAAGTTCTTTTATAATCTTCAAAAGATAGTACAAATCGACAGAGCATGACTCTTGTCGACAGAAGTTTACAACTATTCCTAATGATAAAATAAAAACTGCTAAGACAGAAATTTAACTGCTGAATTGTTGGGTTCTTCGTGTGTCCTCTTGCTCTTTGGTTCCTTCTTTATATAGCCTGCAAACATTTTGAATTTGGCTATTTTTCCCTCCTTGATTCCTTCAAACTTGGATAAGATTTGTAACTACTCTTCTACTGTTGCGACACTTGTCTTAAAACTGTTCTAAGCAGTTTTTTATCTTCTAGAACTTCTTCTTTATGATTAATATTTTTCAATATTATAGCCTGTTAGTATTTAGGCTACTTTAATAAAAATTAGTTATCCTTTTACTTAGGATAACACAATTTTTCTTATCCTTCTATTTAGGATATTTCCGTGAATTTATGAAGCTCATGAAATTGGTCTGTAAATTATATTCTTTTTAGACCCAAATTGGATGGCCTCTAGAGCCTGGCCAAAATCCATGGATGTTTGAGAATCTATTTCCTCTTTGTCTTCTTTCAAATCTTCCTTGATGAGATCTGAGTCATCCTCAGAAATCATGAGCTCATCATCTTCATCCCATCCTCTGCTAACACCTGTTTAAATTCAGCGATCTTTTGTCTAAGACTTCTTTTTAGTTTAGCCTTTTGTTCCTTTATCGACAAAGTTTGTATTACAGAATTTTTCATATTCTCTTCTTTTCCTCTGTCGACATGAACATCTCTTGACTTAATTATAATCCCTTGACTTGGGGTTTGCAAGTCTTTTGTCAGGTATGGGTTTGTTCTTTTGCCCCCAGTTACACATCCTTGATTGGTTTCTTTTACCTGTTGTGATGTTTCTCCAGGTGGTCTACTCCATACCAAAGGAACTGATTTCCTTGAAATTTTGCTGGCCTTAAAATTTGGCCAATAAATCTATTATTGTGGCAATCCTATCCTTGGATAATCATTCCTCTTTTCTCTTTCTAAAAACTTTCTTTGTAGTTTTCTTTTCTGGGTAGTAGTGATAGGTATGAATTCACCATTGACTGGGAACTTAAGATGTTTCACATCCTCCCACATCTGGTGGTTCGGATTTGGTGGTACCACCATTCTCCCTTGGTGCCCATCTCTCATAAATAAATCATTCCTTCCTAGCCTTTCAAACCTATGGTAGTGGCCTCTCCCCCTTTCATACATATGCCTTAGAGGATGCATAGTTTTCATGTTCGATTTCCCTGGTAAAACAGGTATCACTGACTATCCCTTGAACAAGAAAGGGCCATCATCTTCTCCATACCATTTTGTCGACTGGGATGGAATAAAGATCCCTGGATCTTCACCTTCAAAAATTAACTTTGGACCTGCATATATCTGTAAGTCATTGCTTCCCATGGTGTTAAATCTTATGGCACCTTTGGCATAGGCTCCATTATATTCTTTCCCTACTATTACTGCTTCTCCTATTTTGATTTCTTTTTCACATCTTAGACAAAAATAATTTTCAAACTGTCGTTTGGTGTGAGAATCTTCATCAGTGTCCATCTGCTCACTATCTTCTTGGATTTGCCTTTCAATTTGAGAGGCTAACTTTTCTTTGTTAAGTCTGGTTGTTACCATATTAACATCTATCATTGGGAATGGATCAATATCTATTCCCATGACCTCTTTATCTCCCTTTGCATATTACAGCAGACCTTTTTGAATCAGGTTATGCACACAATTTCGAAAGGTTACACAATTATTAGTATTATGTCTAAAAGAATTGTGCCATTTGCAATATTCTTTTCCTTTCCTATCTTTTTCTATAGGGATAACATGCCCTTGGGATAATGTTAAGAACTTTTGATTGATAAGTTCATCAAACAATTGATCAGCTTTGGACAGATCAAAAGAATACTGTCTATAATTGGACTGATTCTTTTTGTTTGGATAAGAGGATGGCATGTTCATAGGCTTTTCACCCTTTGTTAAAGTATCACAAACCAGTGGTGTTTTGCCTATTACTTGTGCGACATCTATTTCTACACTTCCTTCTATATCCTGATAATATGTGCCCATAGATTTGTTTTTTCTTTGTTCTCCTTCCATCAAAATGGCTTCATATCCTATAGTCTTTGATGTCATGTCAAACAAATCTCTAAAGTCGGTGCCATTAAAGTGCTTTTTGAAGTTAAAGTCAAGTCCATCCTGGGCAAACTTTACTATTTCAGACTCTGGAATTAAAAAATTACATTGATTTCTGACCTTTTTAAATCTGGTCATATAGTGTTCAATAGACTCATTTTGTCTTTGCTTTATTTTTGCTAAGTCTGCTACAGATATTTCAAGTTGATGCCTGTAAAACTGTGCATGAAATTGTTCTTCCATTTCTCTCCATGAATGGATAGAGTTTGGAGGTAAGTTAATAAACCATGTAAAGGCAGTTTTTGTTAATGAATGTGGGAACAATCTTAACTTCAAAATCTCATCATTGTTTACTTCACCTATTTGTAGACAAAATCTTCCAATATGTTCTATTGTCGATTGATTTTCCTCACCACTAAATAGAAATAACACAGGGATCCTGTACTGCCTAGGGAAAGGCACAGTGTCTACCCATTCTGGGTATGGTTTTTTAAACATGGGCCTTTCAATTTTTCTTAATTCAGGGCCATACATTTCTTGCATTATGTTAACTACTTGAGCCCTTAAAAGAGGTTCTTTTATTCTTCCTTCCGGACCATTTTCTGGCCTCCTTATTGGGTTAAATTATTCATCCCTCAATTCATACCCATAAGGGTTATTTTGCCTTCTTTCATTTGGATTGGGCACAAATGGATTCTGTCCTAACATATTTTGATTAATTCCCAATGGATGTTCAAAACCATTCATGTTAGGATTTATTTGATAAGGCCTAATTTCAGTCCTAACATTAGGGTGTACTGGCCCTACTTCTGTGTTGAGAGGATGTATTTGATTAAATCCCATGTTTAAAGGGATGTTGTTAGGAACATTGGGAATATTTTGATAAAAACTTTGGTTAACAAAAGGATTCCTGTTTCCCAAACAAATTCTATTTACATCAGTGCCTATGTTATCAAAGATAGGATTATTAAATACCTGTGTAGGCAACATTCCTTCTCCTACGTGGACTTGTTTATGTTCTCCTCTTAGATTATTCTGACCATTAGCAAATGCCTCCATTGGCTGTGCTTTTGTCATCAGAGTTTTGAATAAAACCATTATCCTTTTGGCTATTTCATCTTCTGGATTTATCAGTACTTTAGCAAATTCTTGAACCAAATCAAGCGAATCTTTTTCTAGACCACTTGTTGATCCATGTTCTGTAACCCTGGTAACCCTTATTTTTGGGTTCACATCCAAGTCTCTGTTCTCAACTTTAGGCTCACCATTACCATTGGCAAGATCAATGTTGTCAGTGGTATTGATCACTGACGGTTGGCTTTCTCTCCTGGCTCTGGGTGGCATTTTTGTAACTTCCAAATTATCAAAGCTCTCCTTCTAGTGCCAAAAACTGTTTGCTAAAAATTCTGTGATTTGGTATTCCTTTTGTGTAGAATAAAGACTTGCTGGAAATGTAACTATTGTGGTGGAATACTGGTTCACGCCTTGTTTCAGGACTTCTTTGGAAACAATGAAATGTATGAAAACCAAAGAGATAAAGTGAATTGAAGATCAACAAGAGAAGTTCTTTTATAATCTTCAAAAGATAGTACAAATCGACAGAGCATGAGTCTTGTCGACATAAGTTTACAACTATTCCTAATGATAAAATAAAAACTGCTAAGACAGAAATTTAACTGCTGAATTGTTGGGTTCTTCGTGTGTCCTCTTGCTCTTTGGTTCCTTCTTTATATAGCCTGCAAACATTTTGAATTTGGCTATTTTTCCCTCCTTGATTCCTTCAAACTTGGATAAGATTTGTAACTACTCTTCTACTATTGTGACACTTGTCTTAAAACTGTTCTAAGCAATTTTTTATCTTCTAGAACTTCTTCTTTATGATTAATATTTTTCTATATTATAGCCTGTTAGTATTTAGGCTACTTTAATAAAAATTAGTTATCCTTTTACTTAGGATAACGCAATTTTTTTTATCCTTCTATTTAGGATATTTCCGTGAATTTATGAAGCTCATGAAATTGGTCTGTAAATTATATTCTTTTTAAACCAATTACAGAAATCATTTTTTTTTAATTTTTATACCTGATTGTCCCTTTTATTTAGGGCAATAATTTTTACTAAAATTATGGAATCTGGTCCAAATACCGGGCGACCGACAATCCTCGTTGTCTGGAGATCTGCTTAAGGCACAAGAGAGCCATGTGGTGCATCTGGCTTTGACCAAATGCATAGGTGAAATGTCCGGAGCGCCGTGAGGCTGGAGGCCCTGGTTGGCTCCTTCGAGTGTCCAGAGAGACCGTTTTGGTTGCCGAAGATCCGTATGAACCATCTGTTCTGTCCTTCGGTCGTCTAGATAATGATGTGGCAGAGATCCATAAGGCTAAAAGCCCTAGTTCGCTTTGTGAGGCAATCAGAGAGGGGTTCGGATTGGCCGGGCAGTCCAACAAGTCGTGTCTGACTGCCCAGATCAGAGTCCGACTACTACAGACTACAATTCCTAAAATCTCGAAAGGAACATAATGTCTCGCATAAATAAAAGAAGCAATGAAGAACATGTATGAGATTCATACTCAACTAAATAAAGAGTTCATTGGCTTTCCAGTAAATTTTAACTGAATCGTCGGTGATAGGTTGTGCCGAGCTAAGAGGTTAGCGCCAAGGAATCAGACCTTAGGTCAGCTCTGATGTTATAGGTCCACTGACCTAACCATGAGGACCTTAGCATAGGAACAGGTGAGAATAGGGTGACCTCAGGTATTGGGGTTGGGTGTAACTAATTCACATCCTTTCCGCCCGCGCATTATTTAAACTGGAAAGTCTACTGGACCGAAACAGAAAAATGGTATAACATCCTACAATTGCAGGATCATGCCGAGTGAATATGGAAACGTTGCAGAAGATCGCAGAAACACTCCTAAAATAGAGGAGGGGTATAAATCCCTCAGGGGGGATCAAGGGAAAGGTAGACACTACTTCTTTAACCTAATTTTCCATAAGAACTTTCTTCTCTCTCAAAAACTTTGGACTAAAATAAGCATCGGAGGCTCTTTGGCAAGCGTCTCACCGGTGTCAAGAAGTGTTCTTGCAGGACGTGAGGAACAGTGGCGGAGGATCCAGAAGTCAGTGTCATCAGCTGGTGCCATCTGTGGGAATTCGACTATTCTTTGATAGGTGATGGATTTCTGGATGGTTAACACTTGGTCGACGGTAGGAGACAATCGCAGAGACCTCTCGGTCATATAACACTGAATAAGATCATGAAAACTTTGGAGAAAACACGCCGGGAAAACCAGACTCTAAAGACTCGATGGAACAAGACGCTTCCAGATCCACCCATTAGGGTCCAAGGGATGCTCCCACGGGAGTTGGAAGAAAGTATTGGGAGAATGGACGAAATGGAGAGACGAATAGCGCAAGAACGTCATAATTATTCCGTTGGAAATCGTAGTGAGACATTGACGTTAGAAGAACTGGACGTTAGAGATGAAGAAAAATTATTGAGGGGGGAGCGTGTAGAAAAACTCACCTCATTACAGATTTGGCCTGACGAACCAGACAAAAGGATCCAGCTAGGAACAAGTCTGCAAGGTAGTGAGAAGGACGCTTTAATCAAGTTTTTGGCAAGGAGTAAAGATGTCTTTGCGTGGATGCATGAGGATATGCCCGGGATAGATCCACGAGTCATGGTGCACCGGTTGAATATAAATCCAGACCATAGACCAGTCAAGTAGAAGAAAAGGACTTTCGCACTTGACAGAAGCAGAGCTACGGTTGAGGAGGTTGATAAGTTGTTGAGGGCCAAATCCATACGTGAGGTGCAGTACCCTACTTGGATTGCTAACGTAGTGATGGTCAAGAAGTCCTCAGGGCAGTGGAGAATGTGTGTTGATTTCAAAGATCTTAACAAGTCATGTCCAGAAGATAGTTTCCCACTTCCTTGTATAGATCAGCTAGTGGATGCCACATCTGGACACCAACTGCTGAGCTTCATGGATGCATTTTCTGGCTACAACCAGATCAAGATGGACGAGAACGACTAGGAGAAGACAACGTTTGTCACCGATAGGGGGCTGTACTGTTACACTGTCATGCCTTTTGAATTGAAGAATGTAGGGGCCACCTACCAGAGGTTGGTTAATAGAATGTTCAAAACTCTCATATCCAAGAATATGGAGGTCTATGTTGACGATATGTTGGTGAAAAGCACACATCGGGCTAGCCACGTAGAAGACCTGGCCTAGGCCTTCGATATTCTGAGAAAATACAGAATGAAATTAAACCCTGCGAAATGCGCATTTGGAGTAGCATCAGGCAAGTTCCTGGGGTTCATGGTATCTCAGAGAGGGATTGAAGCCAACCCGGAGAAAATCAGAGAAATTATGGAAATGAAATCTCCCAGGACAGTTAAGGAGGTACAGCGGCTCACAGGTTGTGTGGCAGCTCTGAGCAGGTTTGTATCCAGGGCAACGGATAAATGTCAGCCTTTGTTTAAAGTTTTAAAGAAAAGTTTCGCGTCGACAGAGGAAAGCGAACACGCTTTCAATCAATTAAAATATTACTTGCAACGCCCTCCATTACTCAGCTCAACAATTCATGGGGAAGAGCTATTTTTGTACATTGTGGTGACCTCATACGTAGTCAGCTCGATCCTAGTATGAACAGATAATGGTATTCAGCATTCGGTCTACTACACGAGCAGAGCACTAAGAGGATCAGAAACAAGATATCCAAAGATAGAGAAGGTGGCTTTCGCAGTGATTACTGTGGCCAGAAGGTTGAGGCCTTACTTTCAGTCACATCCCATCAGTGTTCTAACTGACTTACCCCTCAGAAGGGCCCTCCACAACCCGGACACGTCAGGACGCCTCATCTAGTGGTCCTTAGAGCTGGGAGAGTTTGACATAGATTACAAGCCTAGGAACTCGATGAAGGCTCAGGCTTTAGCAGATTTTGTGGTAGAGTACGCAGCACCAGATGATGAAGTCAATAAGAGGGATGAAGAAACATGGCTCTTGTATGTTGACGGGTCAGTAACGAATAAGATGAGTAGGGCAGGAATAATGTTGATTTTGCCAGAAGGAGAAAAGCTAAAGTACGCATTAAAATTCGAGTTCAATGCTACAAATAACCAAGCAGAGTACGAGGCTTTGGTACTTGGTCTCCAAATTGCACATGTGATCGGGTTGAAACGTTTGGCAGTGATGAGTGATTCTCAGCTCATGGTGGGCCAAGTTAATGGGGAATTTGAGGCAAAGGAAGAAAGGATGGAGAAATACCTGCGAGTAGTCAAGCTCCTAGCTCAGAAGTTTGACACGTTTTCAGTATCTCAGATACCAAGGCTGGAGAACCAAGAAGATGACCTATTATCCAAGATTGCAACCTCGACGGAAGACCCCCCTCCCAAGGGGATACTGATCGAGGTACTAAAATCCCCAAGCGTGGAGGGAGATCAACAGCTAATCATGACAGTTGACTATTCAAATTCATGGGCTGAGCCCATTGTCAAATACCTTAAAGCGGGAGAATTGCTAGAAGATAAACAGGAGGCCAGAAAGCTCAAAATCCGCACAGCAAGGTATGTATTGATGGGTGACGTTTTATACAAAAGGGGATTTTCATTGCCTTACCTCAGATGTCTGATGAAAGGGGAGGCAAATAGAGCTATGAAAGAAGTTCATGGGGGCATTTGTGGAATCCACCTCGGAAGCAGAGCCCTCGCTCATAAAATTGTCCGTATGGGGTATTACTGGCCCACCATGCAGAGTGATTGCACATCGTTAGTTAGGAAGTGTGATTCTTGTCAGCAGTTTGCTAATATCTCCCATTTACCTCCCACTGAGATGAGTCCTATGAGAGGGCCTTGGGCTTTCGCTCAATAGGGCATGGATTTCATAGGTCCCCTCCCCAGGGGAGCAGGGCAACGGCAATATGCGGTAGTGGCGATTGACTACTTCACGAAGTGGGTCGAGGCTAAGGCTTTACCCATCATCACTTCTCGTGCCACCATTTCGTTTCTTTGGAAAAATATTATTTGCAGATTTGGATTACCTAGGGTCTTGGTGGTTGACCTAGGAAAATAGTTCGACAACTCAGAGTTTAAGAATTTTTGTGCAGAGAAGGCCATACACGTGCACTTTACATCTAAAGCGTATCCAAGAGCTAATGAACAAGCCGAAGTCACTAACTGCGAAATAAAGAAAGGCATTAAGAAAAGATTAAGGTCGGCGAAAGGGGACTGGCCGAGCGAGTTACATCATGTGTTATGGGCTTTTCGTACCTCGCACAAGTCAGCTACAAGTGAGACACAGTATTCCCTCGCTTTTGGATCGGAGGCAGTGGTTCCCATTGAAGTGGAATTGTTAAACTATAGAACTGTGTCATCAGAAGAAGCAGGAAATTCAGAAGAACTTAGGGCTGAGCTGGACCTTATTGAAGAAAAGAGAGACAAGGCAGCTGCAAGGATCGCCATCTACCAACAAAGAATGGTAAAGTATCACAATGCCAAGGTCCAACTCAGATCATTTCAGCCCGGAGACTTAGTATTGAGGAAGGTAGACCCCACGGGGAAGAAGGTGAAGCAGCTCCAACCCAACTGGGAAGGACCCTATCAAATTATCAGGCATTCCAAAGTGGGGGCATATTGACTCAAGACCTTAAGGGGGAAAGAACTGTCAAACCCTTGGAATGAAGAACATTTGAAGAAATATTACAGGTGATTTGTTGAAGTTAAAACTTGTTGATTGCTGTTATATAACATTTTGTTTACATATTGTTACTGTGAAGAGCTGAATCTTAACCCCCAAAATTATAATTTGGCTACTTTTTGTGATACCAACTCATGGTAAATGTGTAAGTCGTAGATTGTGTAAGTTTCATGCTCAAATATAAATGAAAGGTTTCACCAAGTTCCCATCTCTTGTGTATTCATAGTGAAGGAAATAGTGCTAAGGCATAGGCTAGCTCAGCACTACGGTGCAGCTCGGCCCTATGCTAAGGCATGATTCAAGTCGCTAAGGTGAATAGTGCTAAGGCACCATCTAGCTCAGCACTACGGTGCAGCTCGGCCCCATGCTAAGGCATGATTCAAGTCACTAAGGCGAATAGTGCTAAGGCACCGGCTAGCTCAGCACTATGGTGCAACTCGGCCCCATGCTAAGGCATGATTCAAGTCGCTAAGGCGAATAGTGCTAAGGCACTGGCTAGCTCAGTACTACGGTGCATCTCGGCCCCATGCTAAGACATGATTCAAGTCGCTAAGGCGAATAGTGCTAAGGCACTGGCTAGCTCAGCACTACGGTGCAGCTCGGCCCCATGCTAAGGCATGATTCAAGTCGCTAAGGCGAATAGTGCTAAGGCACC
>NMUG010009330.1:0-11316 GCA_002855965.1 Monotropa hypopitys
TCGAGTCGATAGTTCGGGAGAAGGGGGAAAGACTGAGCTGCTCCAGGCGAGCATCGACAGCCTGAAGGGCCTGCCCGGAGGGATGCTCGGCATGGTGGTCCCTTCGGTGGCACCGATGCTCCCTTTGGTCGTCGTCAGATGCCGGAGAATGGTGCCAGTGCCTTTCTTCCCGGTCGCGATGGCGCTTCTCCCTCTACTGACCGGAGTCCTCTGTTTTCGGCCAGAAGTCTTGCGGGTGGACCTCAACGAACTCCCCTCCTTCGTAAATGTAAAGAGGGACAGACTCATGATGCTTTGGGCGCCTGTTGTTGCCATCTGATTGGTCCGTCCGACGCTCTTGTCCTTCGGCCACTCCCTTTCCTTTGCGCTCCCTGTCTTCCCTTGATTTGTGCCTCTTCCGCTGCTGTCCTGAGGATTGTGAGGCGGAATCGGCGACGTTGGTGGCCCGAGCCACCTGTTCCCGAAGCTTGGCGATCTCCGCGTCTCTTTCTTTTAGCATCCGGTCCACGGCCGCAGCGTAGGCCGATCCTAGATCCGGCGTAAGGCCGGTCGGAGAGGAGAAAAGCCCCATGGAAACATGCTGCGGGGGAGGCGGGGCCAGACCGATGGGAAGAGTGGGGTCCTGGGCCACCGTCGTAGTGTTAACGTCTTCCATGAGGATAGCTAGAGAGAATGGCAGACAACCGATTTCCACTGATACTAGTGCTTGGTCCCACTGTGAACGCCAATTGTGGTAACCTGTTTCTGCCGGAGGGGTTTCCGCGGCTGCTGAGCGGTCGGATTTGGGGAGTCGGTTCCAACCGATGGCTTGTGTGGTCCCTGCAAACAAACAAAGGGGTCCTCCTGCTTGGCTCCTGCGACACAAGGGTGAGTGCCCGCCGGTGGAGTTTAACCAACGGGGCCTCCGATGCTTAAGTTAGCAACTGTTTGGAAAGATAAAGCAACAACGAAGGAGGCCGGACGGTAGTGGTCGGGGATCAGAGATCAGGACCAGGATCAGGATCGCTTGAACAGTACCCATAGGTGGTATTTATAGGGAAATGTTGGCTTGGGGCTCACGAATATTGAGTGGGCCGCATGTCGAGGGCCCAAGGGTGGGCCTGGACGGTTGGTGGGCCGGGTTGAACCATACGGATGGGGCATCTCAGTCGGATCCCCACGATAGTGACAGAAGGGTAGTCCTCCAGGTGGTCTGGTTCGTTTGGCAGTAAGCCGAGAGCAGTGGCAAAGTGTCGCCGGCGGATGACTGCCCGGACATTGGCAGTCGGCCAGGCTGCGGGCCCTTCGGCCGTGTGCACCTAATGGTCGGTGCCCTTGCGCTTGGTTCTGTGAGTCGCTGATGGTCCGGACGCTGATGGCCGGACACAACGAGGGGACCTCCGATTTGGTGCGTCCGTATGGCCGACTCGTAGGTGAAGCTTTATGACAATTTTCTCCCCAGGGCATGGATCCGGTCACCACATAATCCATCTCCAAACGTCTATACTATTGGGGCGCACATGAGTGATAGTGCAAAGAATGTAAATGATGCAATGCTATAGATCTCATTATATTCAAACATTTCCTTTTCTTTCAAAATTCCATACCTGACTCATCGCAGAGAAAAGTAGTAAAACACTGTGTCTAACCAAGACTCGGGAGAAAATAGTACTCGTAACTGATCTTTTCCAAAAGAAACTGCCTAGACAAGGCCAACAGGGAATTGTGTCAAGTGTCGACTCATAATAAGTAAAAGACTCATTTTTTCGTTCTAAATGTATTCCAATTCCGATTATATTCCAAGTTTCACGTGTGTTCCAGTTCCGTGCCTTCTAGTAGGAGCAAGGCAAATATCCATCACAATCCATCGAGTATCGGCTAGCTCTGCATCAGAGCTCGTCAATCCCTTATCGTGTAGTTCCCGTTTTCCCCGGCTCAGCGGGAAGGTCCAGTCAAACCTCCATTGCGCAATGTCGTGTGCCACTCTAAACAATGACACAAGGTAAGCAACCCGAATCATAACCACTCATCAATATCCAATCCTCGTATAGAGTAAACAGTTCCCTCGTAAAGAGTCACGTGTCACATTTTATCATTTCCTTCAATCGTCCCGTGAGACCTAGGGCAACACCTCCTAGTCAACGTATCAACCAAACAATGTGACTTCCTTTCAAAACCGATTCCGTTTATTCACAAAATGTCCATTTTCAAAACATTTCTGTTCATTTCACAAAACATGTCGTTCGTTCACAAATCGTTCCATTATTTCCGAAACACTTCTGTTTCTTTACAAAACGTTCCATTTGTTCGATTCATTGCTAAAAACATGTCAAAATACCATTTGACACATAAACTATCCGAGAATGTCCAAAACAAACCAATATCCCCAATATAATTTCATAAAACGACAATGATGTTTTTTTTAACAAGAATTGGGGTTTTTTACAATCGAACTCAGAATCGAACAACCAACGTCCTAGGGAGAATGTAACGACCCTAGACAACACTCAACGCGGCCAATTTTAGTGACGACAACACTTTGATACCAATTTTACGAATATACAAGACTTGACGGAATTTCACAAAAACGAACGAGAAGGAAGTAATAATGCCAACAGTACAAACGAGAGGGATAGAAAACTCTACCTCAATTGGAGTTTCTGTGACAATCACCGACAGGAGATTCGTTAGAAATTTCGGCATCAACCTGCCCAAAATAGGAGAACCACACTAAGGCGCCAATAACAACAGAAACCCATCCACACCTCCTACAAACGTAAATTACCAATTTAGATTTTGCGAGAATTAAAAAGAGTACGCGGTATACCTGCCGATGCGACCATAAGCGGTGGTCGAAGCCTCGAACATTGCACACCACTGATTACCATCGTTCGCTAAGGCTGACACCTAGAATCCAACAGATAGTTACAGTCGACGATAAATGATTCGAAACACTGAAAAGAGAGGAACAGAGGTTTACCCACTGATGCGACGCTTCAGTCGTCGCGCTACACCGCTCGTCCATCCTTCACTGTACCTCACCGAAGCCGCGAACCACAAACTCAAGCCCAGACCACTGTCGTTGCGCGAACACCACCCGTGCTGCTGCCCGCACACCACTGCAGCCGTCTCTGCACCCGTGACCACCACACCGCACTCACACTGCTGCACCACCACACTACGCCACCACCACTGCACCACCCAAAACCACCGGCCCACCACCACAGCCCCAAGCTGCCACCACTGCCTCCACTACTGCCGCCACTACCACACACGGCTGGTGTGTGTGGACGAGGGGAGGAGGGACAGAAGGCGCAGGAGAGGGAGAGAGAGCTCGGTGAGGGAGAGAGGTAAGGGAGAGAAATCGCGCGGAAGAGGGGGAGAGGGAGAGAGTTGTTCGGTGGGGGGGGGTGAGGGGTTGCGCCGGGAAAGAGAGAGGGGGAGGCCGCCGGTGAGAGGGATGGCCGAGAGAGGGAGAGATGGCCGAGAGAGGGAGAGATGGCCGGTGGGATGGAGGAGGGAGGAGGGGAGTGCGGCGCCTGCAAGAAAAAGGGGGAAACTGTTAGGGTATACGGGGAAGAAGGGGGAGGGGATCCCCCGATTATACTGATGCAATTTTTTTGATTTTGTTTTAAAAATTAAATTAAAACTAATTTAATTTTTAAAATGCTCAACCCCACTATCGAACAACCCCCGGGAACCCAGACGAAACCCGAATTCCGCCACAACAACTTGCCCGCACTCAAAACACAAAACCTCACGAACCAAGACTTGCCTCACTCAAACAGGACCGATAGAATAAAATCTGAACCGTAGGGAACCGAACAACAATAAAATTAAATTCCGAGAAAGATTTAATTATTATTATTATTATTATTTTGAAACGGAGGAAAAAATAACTAAAATTTCCGGACTGTGACAAACTACCCTCCTTACAAAAATTTCGTCCTCGAAATTTCCAAGGTAGAAGAACCGAGACATAACACCACGAAGGGAACAACGCCCCAAAGCACCAAACGCTTGGATAAATTTGCGACGAGAACCGGCAACAATGACAAGGAGGTTACCAACCGAAATAACTCCACCAACGAACAAACAATGCCAAAAGAGATCCACAATCGACAATAGTTTCTCCCAAAAACAACGCCCAACAACAATCACAACCGAACAAACCACCAACTTCCTTAAATGCGCGACACGTCGCAACAAGCGAAACACTTTGCAATGCAAGGAACGTCAATAAAGAACTGAACGCAAGCTAAAGGAAAAACATCCTCGAGAGAGAGATAAATGTCCAAAGAAATGGTTTTCGCGCAACCAAAAGTTCCCAAACCGGTCAAACAAACTAGAAACGCACATTTTCGAACAAGAAACACGATACGGAGGTCAAACCGCAAGAATATAGTCCCGAATAATTTCAGAAAAATTTCACAAAATTCTAGAACATGCCACGACATAATATGGACATGTCGGGAAAATTTCCAAGTGCCGAAACATCAAGGATACGAGGGGACACAGCACGGATATGCCGACACGTGAAGGACATGCCTAGAATATGTCGACACGCCAAGGACACGCCAATACACCAAGGATACTCCTAGGATACTCCGACACACCAAGGATACTCCTAGGATAGTCCGATACGGTAAGGATACGCCTAGGACACTCCGATATGCCTAGGATACTCCGGTACGGTACCGATACGCGGATACAGTACGAATATAATACAGACACGATACGAATACTTCGATTTTTCCAAATATTTTTCTAAAAATTTTAGAAAAATAAAAGAGCAGTTTTCGACTACCGCAAAGAAGTCCACAATGAGTTTATCACTACGAATGTGCAAAACAACCCCGAAATAGGTTTTCGAACAAGGTAGGAATAATCCAACCGAAACGAAGCAGGATTTGAAAATAAGACAACCCGCAAGGGATGGTCATACAACAACCGTGCCACCCGAATCATACCAAACGACCACAATGCCACCAAAATAAGAACCAAACAGTCAAAATCTCACAAACCAACCCGCACGCACCTAGCGCGGTACCAGAATGACTATGAAGTTTGATTTGAAATGTGCTGGCCAGTCACCTTCTCAAAACAATCCTTCATGTTTATTTCTACACCACATGACACAGACTACGCACATCGGTCACGCCAAACATCACCACAAACAAATCGGTACAGTCGACTTCAAAGAGACACATACATTCTACCCCAACACTCGTAACACAGCTGCACAATACAAAAGTAACTTTACCTTACTGATCACACCAACCACAAGTCAATCCTACAACACACTCTCAAACAAGGCTCCAAAGGGAGACAACATAGCAGAACAGAAGTGTCCAAATGCAAATGGACACGGTGCCAACGGATACGACAACAATTTGGATTTGCATGAAGAAACGGCAAACTAGAACAAATGCAAGAAGACAACCCACGAGACAAGAGCATGCCAAACGAGGATACGATTCCCGAAAACAAGCACTACGAAGCCGATAGATCAATAAGCGCAAGACGAACAACACATTTCCACTCCAAAAAGTGCCACAATCAGAACCACGAGAAGTCAAGTCGCACACCACTGAAGAATAAGGAATACTAGTAACGACAAGGATAAGGCACGAGTGTACGCGACAACATTCCCAACAAGGATGGTAGAGACCATCAATCAAGCAAATCAATCTACGAGAGTAGAAGAGTCAACAAGTAACCAAAGAACGACATCCACTCACCGATCCCGCAAAGGGCTGAACAAGGAGGAAACCGACATGCCAAATAAGGGCATATGACGAACAATACTCTACAACCAAGATGAAGCGACAGAAGCACCCAAGCCAAGATTTACCTCCTATAACCTTATGCCCAAATGAGAAAGCAAACTCTACTCTCGTCTTCAAATCCCAACAAACACACGATACCTCATGCCAAAACCAAATCATCCCAAAACAAGTCTAACTCCCAGAGTACTCAACAAACCCAATTAACCAACCAAAACAATTTTAGCACTAAGCCATCTCCCAAGTCGCTCTACAACCCTACTAGCCAAAATGCAACTGCGACCGCAAGGCACTAAGTACAACACAAATTCCTATGGGACCTCAAACCATAAGTCAAGATCAACTCTCACATCGGGTAAGGGTATAACATAACTCGCATCAACCACTGGTACTAATCTGCAAAAAGAACCTACTATCCCAAGGAAATTTCACATCCCAAGTGAATCATACACCATTTTTGCCACAACAAGGCCCTACCACATCAAGATATTCTTATTTATCAAGGTCACAATCACTAGATCACCAAGTGCTAACGCATCACAAAACAACCCAATTTTTCAATCCTACCAACAAGGCCATTCTGAGAGTCCACAGCTTACATAGGGAGCGAAACAAGACATGGAGATCAATTCAACCCCAAGAGTGAACAACCATCAACAACCAGGCTATCAAACAAGAATCCAACCACGCAATTGGAATGGGAGTCAAAACTCGGGCGGCCAACATTAAAGAAAAGAAAGTATAGTACTGAAACCAAAAAGGCGACCTATCGCTACAGTCCGGTCCAGTCTCAAGTCATGCGAAGGGTCTTGCGGCTCTAAGTAAAAGGGACAGGTCCTACAAAAGTAGAGGGTCAGGCACGACCGCCTGGTAGAGATAATCCATCTCCAAACGTCTATACTATTGGGGTGAACGTGAGTGACAATGCAAAGAATGTAAATGATGCAATGCTATGGATCTCATTATATTCAAACATTTCCTTTTATTTCAAAATTCCATACCTGACTCATCGCAGAGAAAAGTAGTAAAACACTGTGTCTAACCAAGACTCGGGAGAAAAGAGTACTCATAACTGATCTTTTCCAAAAAAAACTGCCTAGACAAGGCCAACAGGGAATTGTGTCAAGTGTCGACTCACACTAAGTAAAAGACTCATTTTTTCGTATTCTAGACGTATTCCAATTCCCATTATATTCCAAGTTTCACGTGTGTTCCAGTTCCATGCCTTCTAGTAGGAGCAAGGCAAATATCCATCACAATCCATCGTGTATCGGCTATCTCTGCATCAGGGCTCGTCAATCCCTTATCGTGTAGTTCCTGTTTTCCCTGGCTCACCGGGAAGGTCCAGTCAAACCTCCATTGCGCAATGTCGTGTGCCACTCTAAACAATGACACAAGGTAAGCAACCCGAATCATAGCCACTCATCAATATCCAATCCTCGTATAGAGTAAACAGTTCCCTCGTAAAAAGTCACGTGTCACATTTTATCATTTCCTTCAATCGTCCCGTGAGACCTAGGGCAACACCTCCTAGTCGACGTATCAACCAAACAATGTGACTTCCTTTCAAAACCGATTCCGTTTATTCACAAAACGTCCATTTTCAAAACATTTCCGTTCATTTCACAAAACATGTCGTTCGTTCACAAATCGTTCCATTATTTCCGAAACACTTTCGTTTCTTTATAAAATGTTCCATTTGTTCGATTCATTGCTAAAAATGTGTCAAAATACCATTTGACCCACAAACTATCCGAGAATGTCCAAAACAAACCAATATCCCCAATATAATTTCATAAAACGACAATGACGGATTTTTAACAAGAATTGAGGTTTTTCACAATCGAACTCAGAATCGAACAACCAACGTCCTAGGGAGAATGTAACGACCCTAGACAACACTCAACGCGACCAATTTTAATGACGACAACACTTTGATACCAATTTTATGAATATACAGGACTTGACGGAATTTCAAAAAAAACAAACGAGAAGGAAGTAACAACGCCAACAGTACAAACGAGAGGGATAGAAAACTCTACCTCAATTGGAGTTTCTGTGACAATCGCCGACAGGAGATTCGTTAGAAATTTCGGCATCAACCTGCCCAAAATAGGAGAACTGCACTAAGGCGCCAACAACAACAGAAACCCATCCACACCTCCTACAAATGTAAATTACCAATTTAGATTTTTTGAGAATTAAAAAGAGTGCGCGGTATACCTACCGATGCGACCATAAGTGGTGGTCGAAGCCTCGAACGTCGCGCACTACTGATTATCGTTGCTCGCTAAGGCTGACATCTAGAATCCAACAGATAGTTACAATCGACGATAAATGATTCGAAACACTGAAAAGAGAGGAATAGAGGCTTACCCACTAATGCGACGCTTCAGTCGTCGCGCGACACCGCTCGTCCATCCTTCACTGTACCTTGCCGAAGTCGCGAACCACAAGCTCAAGCCCGGACCGCCGTCGTCGCGCGAACATCACCCGTGCTGCTGCCCGCACACCACTGCAGCCATCTCCGCACCCGTCACCACTACACCGTGCTCACACTGCTACACCACCACCACTGCACCACCCAAAACCATCGGCCCACCACCACAGCCCCAAGCTGCCACCACTGCTGCCACTACCACACACGGCTAGTGTGTGTGGAGGAGGGGAGGAGGGACAGAAGGCGCATGAGAGGGAGAGAGAGAGAGCTCGGTGATGGAGAGAGGTGAGGGAGAGAAATCGCGCAGAAGAGGGGGAGAGGGAGAGAGTTGTTCGGTGGGGGGGGGTGAGGGGTTGCGCCGGGAAAGAGAGAGGGGGAAGCCACCGGTGAGAGGAATGGCTGAGAGAGGGAGAGATGGCCGGCGGGATGGAGGAGGGAGGAGGGGAGTGCGGCGCCTACAAGAAAAAAGGGGAAAAGGTTAGGGTATACGGGGAAGAAGGGGGAGGGGATCCCCCGATTATACTGATGCAAAATTTTTTTGATTTTGTTTTAAAAATTAAATTAAAACTAATTTAATTTTTAAAATGCTCAACCCCACTATTGAACAACCCCCAGGAACCCAGACGAAACCTGAATTCTGCCACAACAACTTGCCCACACTCAAAACACAAAACCTCACGAACCAAGACATGCCTCACTCAAACAGGACCGATAGAATAAAATCTGAACCGTAGGGAACCGAACGACAATAAAATTAAATCCCGAGAAAGATTTAATTATTATTATTATTATTATTTTGAAACGGAGGAAAAAATAACTAAAATTTCCGGACTGTGACAGAGTAAGAGAAAATTAGTGGCACAACATACAGATATATAGTGGAAAACTACATAGGTATCAATCAATCCCTATGTAGAAAAACCACTGCCATAGTCTACGGTTTCACTAGAAATAGCAAAGGTTTAGGATACAAGAGTTACCGAACTTCACCAAGCCCACCTAGATCCTATCCAAAGCTCCCCGAGCTCCTTTTGCTATCCTCCATCTATTCTACAGTACCCGATTGATTTCCAACTCTCGATCAGCTTCGAAGTGCTTTGGCCAATGTAGACAAGGCAAACAACCAAACACGTACGTGCAAGTACGAACAAAGAACAACGAGTAGCACAAATCAATACTAGACACCAAGTCTAGAAGAGTAACTAACAAAGGAGTGAAAGGAAGCACTTAAAAAGTGACACAACTCCAATGCACAAGGAATAGAGTGTTTCAAGGCTATAAGCCCAAAGAACGAATCCATAAAGGAAAGGTTCATGTGAAAACACTACGATCAAACAAAGTTGGTACTAAGATAAAAAACCCAAAGAAGAATTCAAAAGAATTCTCTTTACCACCAACAAACACAATCTCAACACAAAGTAGATAATAGGCTATAGAAACAACAACAACAACCCTATGAAGGATTTTGATTGATACAATCACCAAGTCTAAAAGACGGTAGGGCAAAGTACAAAGCTAGAAATAACCCCAAATGATAGAATATCAATCTCAATCTTCCAAACCACAAAGGAATAGAATAGGTGAAATCTCAACCACTAAAATGTTTAAGGGAACAAAGCACAAAGCTTTGAAAGAATACCCAAGAGATGTCAATACACCTACAAACCCTAGATTTTCTAGGAGATTAACAAGAACCAAGGAATCAAACTAATTGATTCACACACAACTCTTCAATGCAAGAAGAGAAAACCCAAGCAAACAAAACTCTTTCAAGTATGGAAAATCTAGAAACCTAGATCAAGACTATTGAAAGTCAAAAACTCAATCAAAAACTTTCTTGTATGAAGATCTATGTGAATAGATAATCTTAGATGAATAACAAGGAAATATTGAGAGAAAAGCAAGAGAGAAAGAGAGACAATCAAACCACAAGTGAATTCTTTGAAGATCAAAACTCTGTAGAGCAGCAACCAAATTCTGTCACAAAGCTTTAGAGTAGAAGTTCTTACATAAGTTGTATTTTGAAAGAGATTAATGACCCTTTTTATATGAGAGACCATTAGAAAATGTTTTAGGGTTAAACATATATTAATTATGGACAAAAATACCCCTCAGGACGCCTCTCTCGACTTATTTTTCATTAAAAAATTGAACTTAGTGAAACTGAGCAGCAGGGACCCCAACCGGCCGGGCCCCCGCATGCCTTTCACACCAACCGGTCACGCTCTATATGAAGACCAGCCGACCAACCCCAACTGGTCTTGGGAGGGGGGCCAACCGGTTGGGAAGGCTTCTCTTGGGAACTAGCCAAGTGCAAAAGAAAGCCAAGAATGAGAGGAAATCCGTGACTGGTCGGGAAGGTTGGTCAATCGGTCGAGAGGCAATCTGTTGGGAGCAAAAAAATGTTTTGGAAAAAATAATTTGGAACTTCCGGGAATGAAAACTAAAGATCCAAAAACAAAACTAAAAATAATTTTATGACTAAAACCAAAAGTTTTGACCACAGATTGACATGACGATGAAATCAAAAACCAAAATCATTTGACGACGAAATGTTTAGGCAATAACATGAAACACTAAGAAGGAAAACAACGATTCTAAGGACAAGGATATGACACAAGGAGAGACCACAAAGAATTACGTTATCAAATGAAGCAAGGGTCATTCCATGAACCTTGAACGTCAATAATATCACCAATTTGTTGCCGAAAAGTCGCATCCGAATCTTCGAAGCTTGGAAATAGGAGCATCTAACTATGCTACCCCAAACCAAACTAAAATTAAGATTAAAAGAAGATCCTATACAAAGATTCTACTAAGTTGATTCGGTTCTGAAAAATTTCCAACATGAAAAGCCGATAACAATCTCCCCATTTGGCTTTTCCAGAACAAAAACAACAAATAAGATAAAATGGCTAAAATAGGCAAGCCAAATAGAAAACTATCTAGCTACAAGGCCTAGCAAGCTATGATCCTAAGATCTAACCTGCAACAAAAGTACCTGCTGTAAGTGCCGAAGGAAAATAAGTTAGGGCCGACCAAGCGGGCATCTGGAGCAACATTGCATCGGTCCGGTTCGACGAGTGGAATGGCCAGTATCCGGGGGTCAGA